>JBBPBX010002023.1:0-10334 GCA_038048925.1 Garcialebias charrua | reverse complement strand
ATTTGCTCAACAGTTTCCACTTTCAAACCAACAGAAGAGTGTTCAGATACTTTAACAGATGACAAAGAGGATAATGTAACTCAGGAGTCTGGTCAAAAAATGGAGGCGTTTTAAGGGTGCTCAACAGGTTTTCAACAAAATGGAGCATGGGCCTAACTATAATAAATATTATCCTTCCATTACAACCAACATTTTTAGCTAAGAAAGATGTCACTGCACTATGAAATTCATCCATTGGGCAGCAGACAACTTCTAAAACCCACGTAATAAGGAAACCAACAGAATATGCCAAAAAAAAAAAGATAACCGTTGTATAAAATAAATAAAAAATTTAAAAAATCCTATTTGTTTATTAAAGATTCTCGTTTTTAAGTAAATATTTCAGTTGCTACTGTTTGTGAATTAGACTTGATGACTAAATTGTCAGTCTGCTGTCTGTTTCTGTTCTTGCCTTTGCTTGTGTTGTAAAATTTGAGTTGTACTGGTGAAAAGTTTTATGATGCTGCAAACACATTTCACTCTAAAATGTCTTGCTAATCTTCAGATACCAAAAAATCAGTTTATTGTATCTTTTCCTCCAGCATGAGGAAAAGCAGTAAAGCAGTAAAGTATGTTGTAATAAAGGGCAAAAAATGATATCTTGAGTCAAAGGCCTCTCCATTCAGAGGTTTGCTCCATTTTCACATCCAGCCAAAATTTGAGTCTGAACACCATGTGTTTGTTCTACATCTTAAAATACACTGGACACACACTAATGCTCATGTATGTACACACGTGCACATTTTCCTTTTTTAGTGTAAATCTGCCATATGTCATCTATTGTAGATACTGAGCAAGTGAGCTGTGTAACTCTTGAAAGTTTATTTTGGTCCACCAGTTCTCTCCTGATCACCCCTTGTTCATTAAACAAGGTAATTTGTTGTGATGAGTCATACAGGAATAAATGCAACTACAGACAAACTTTAAGTCTTTTAAAGCAGGGGTTCCCAACAGTGGTCCCTGAGGAACACCATCCTGCATATTTGCATTGTTTATCTGCTCCGACACATCTGTTTTTAATTAATGGGTGATTAACAGGCTTCTGCAGAACATGAAGAAGTAATTAAATCACTGAATTAGGTGTGTTGGAGCAGGGAAACAACTAAATCATGCAGGATGGTGTTCCTCAAGGATCATAGTTGGGAACCACTGTGAGAACTTCAAATGAACAAACTTTGTATTTCTGAATTGTTTATTTGTAATGATTTCCTTAGTTGTATTCTCTCTGAATGAGGTATTTGTTTGTTAAAGTTTTATTTGGAAGACCTGTTTTCTTTTATTTACTTTTTTTTTTTTTGGTTTATTAATACATTTTTATTTACAGTTAATTAAGTGCTGTATTTTTGCAAAACAAAATCTCCACTGCCTCAAAAAGTATTTTTGCCACCCTGCAATTGTGTATTTGTTTCATACTAAAATCAGTTGTATTAACCAATAGTGCAAAATGTATTAGTAATTTGATAAATGATAACTCTGTTGGTGTTTTCCCTTCATAACAGCCTTTACTGTATGGCAGTGGGACTTGAAGAGAGGCCTAATGAAGGTGACATTTCAACCAACCAACCCTGCCCACGTCATTCACTCCCCAGAGGGGTGGTATAGTGAAGGGGAGACGAATAAAAACATCGATATGCCTGGTTAGAGATTCAGTTTGTTGAATTTATTCATATTAGCAGGTCTGAAGCATGATATACTTTACAGCTGGCTTACATTACATAAAAGAAAAGCTGTAAGTGTTTTTGGTAGTAGTCAGTTTGAGTAAAAAAAAAAGAAGGAACATTACCATAAGATTTTGTGCCAGAACTCATTTCTTCTTTTGAATATCCCGATTTTAAGTAATTTTATGTAAATCATTAGGAACTGCATCTGTGAAATGATATGAATGCAAAAATAAATAAATAAAAAGGGGTAAAGTAGAACCAACAGGTGGAATGTTTGCATTGATTTTTCATCCAATTCATCAATAGGTGTGCTCAGCTTTTTAAATGTGGTATTCTCACAGCCTCTCTCATATATTCATCTTGTTCAGTCGATTCCCAATGTTACAGAAACTTAAATAAATTACTGAGATGTGAAGAAGGGTGGTACAAGGGCCTGCACTTTTAACCTGCCAAATGATCATCCAGCTAGTCTGAGCACGAACTTATGGGGGGCCGTGTAGGACTTAAACTATTTTCCTCTCACACACACACATCTATTGCCTCTCATTCACTATAGTATTAGTGCACTGCACACACACACACACACATTTTCTGCGTATTGCCTCTCATTCACTATAGTATTAGTGCACACACACACATTTTCTGCGTATTGCCTCTCATTCACTATAGTATTAGTGCACACACACACATTTTCTGAGTATTGCCTCTCATTCAGTATAGTATTAGTGCACACACACACACATTTTCTGCGTATTGCCTCTCATTCACTATAGTATTAGTGCACACACACACACATTTTCTGTGTATTGCCTCTCATTCACAATAGTATTAGTTCACACGCACGCACGCACGCACGCACGCACGCACACACACACACACACACACACAAACTAACACTATACTGAATGAGAGGTAATAAACAGAAAATGTGTGTGTATGTGCAGTACTACTATACTGAATGAGAGGCAATACATGTGTGTGTGAGAGAATAATACTATACTGAATGAGAGGAAATAAGCGGAAAATGTGTGTGTATGTGCAGTAATACCCTAGTGAATGAGAGGTAATACATGTGTGTGTGTGTGTGTGTGTGTGTGTGTGAACTAATACTATTGTGAATGAGAGGTAATACATGCGTGTGTGAGAGAATAATACTATACTGAATGAGAGGCAATAAACAGAAAATGTGTGTGTATGTGCAGTAATACTATTGTGAATGAGAGGCAATACATGTGTGTGTGAGAGAGAGGAAAATAGTTTTAAGTCCTACACGGTTGTGAATGAGAGGCAATACATGTGTGTGTGAGAGAGAGGAAAATAGTTTAAGTCCTACACAGCCCCTCATACAAACTCGCACCTTGTCAAGGTGAGAAATCTGAAAACTTTGTACCCGTTTTTATTTTTGTAAATTCTGTACAAGTCAGACACTAAAAGCAATAATGGCATTTTTTAATGATGGAATGTAGAAAACAGTTGGGGTTAAGTTGAATTTTTAGCATTGCCCGAAGAGTTCCTAAACCCACTAAGAGAAGCAGTTGCAAAACGAAAAATAATTACTGTACTGACAACCTGGACTCGAATGATCCGTGATGTAAGTGAAGCTGTTCATTGTCCAGTCACCACAGCTGGCTTCAAATCTATTCAGGTCCGTACAGTCCAGGTGGTGAGATACAACTTGAGCGGTGCCTCAATGTGGGTGGGATGGTCAGCACAGCAGCCTGAAACTTCCATGTTATTTTCTATTTGAAAAAAAAAGTTAGTTATTTTTATATTTTGTGTGATTTCTTGTGCATGTTCCTTTGTATTGAAACCCTGGCACAACAATTTCCTGCGGGATCAATAAAGCTCTTATCTTATTTTCTCGTATCCATTATCTTTACCCACTTCCTCCTTTCAGGCCGTGGGGATCAGGTTGTAAGTCCATCACCAGGACACAGAAACAACCAACCATTCACACTCTCACACCAAGGGACAATTTAGCGTTACCAATTAGCCTATAATGTATTTTTGGTCTGCGAGTACCCAGAGAAAGGTCATGCATGCACGGGGAGAACATGCAAACTCCACCTAGAAAGGACGCCAGTCAGGATTCAATCTGGCAACCCTATTGCAGAAAGACAGTAGCCCTACCAACTGGACCACCATAGCTCCCTCTGACTTTAGCCAAGCATGGAAACATCTGCACCTACTCATAGTACCACAGTACTGGTTTACATGTTGTCATGGAAATATTTGAAAGCTGCTGTTGCAAGATTTAAAAAACACTGGGGTTGAGTTTTATGAAGGAGACGCTCTTGTGATTGATGTCGCTTTCTGGTAAATCAATGGCCTGCAGTCTGCTGACATTAGATCTTCAGCTCGGCTCAGCTTGCTTGGAACCTCGGCCAAGTAAGTCCTAAGAACAGATCTGAAAGTGGATGGAATTACCCAATGAAAAGACTAAAGCTACACGAGTTGACTCGGGTAGTGGCAAGTCAAGTCCATGTGAAAAGGCCATGTGTGTCAAATGAAACTGTTTCAAACAAACATTTGACACTTTAATCGAGATTATTTCATAAATAAATAAATAAAATCATGTAAAACATATATAGTAAAAGCAAATTTGATTGAACAGAGTGGGACTCAAAAACAGAAAATAAGTCTGAAAGCAATACATCCTATTGTCTTGAAAAAAAAAATACTAAGGGGGAAAGAGTCAAAAACACAGGAACAGCGATCAATAAGTCGAGTCAGAGAAAATATAAAAAGAAAAAAGAAAGAAACCTTGAAACAAGCAAAAGGTCAAAGTCTTACAAATCATAATACAAGCAGGATAGCTTGTAACAAGAAACAAAAACCATTTTGCAGCAGATAACAGAAACTTAAAGGTGCTCTTCCCTTCACCTGCATGTGCTGTGCTCGTCAGGTCGCCTCAGTGGTGAAGTGTGAAACAGCTGTTGAAAGGTTGGACAGCTTACTGATGTGAGCAAGCTCCTAATAGTAGCTCATCTCACAGGTTCAAGCCAAAGCTTAACATTAAATAAAGTCAGAAATAGAGGACTTGGTACAAAATATAAAAGGATCATTTTTGTTTGTACTTAACAACAAGCTCAGTAATGTGTAACTGCAAATAAATTAGAATGAAACAACTTGTTTCTGGAGAGCGCATATTAACATATCGTCAAGCTTTTCCTGTATTTGAATTCTTAAAAGAGCATTTGCGTTGGAACAAAAACTTGATTTATTATGCTGGTGAAGATTCTCAGTCGTCCAGGACATGATAAAATCAGAACAAGCGCTCAATAAAAAAACAACTTTATTTGTTGCAGAAATTTGTTATTGATTTATTATGCACACCAGAGATGTTCAGCTTTGCTGTGAATGAATGTAAAGAATGACAATTAATACAGACATTTCAGCAAGCACAAGAAAATGACTGAAGATTAGCTGTTGCAAAAATCTGCGCCAACATTAGTGAGATTAAGTCGCTTCCAAACTTTGCCAGCAAGCTTCCCCAGTTTGCAAACATTCATTTAGCTAAAGGATACAGTATTGGGTTTGATAAATAGACAACTTTAACCCAAATGAAATGCAGGAATGAAAAAAAAACACCTCAGATTTATGAAATCAAATAAAACTTATACCTAAATGTAAAAATGAGCTCCAGTACTGGGTTCCAATAAAATGAAGGAGTCATTTAGAGTAATTCTCCTACCTTTTAGTTTCTGACCACAGTAAAGACTTGCAAAAGTACACACCTTAAAAATGTCCCTTGGGGGATGATTAAACACTTAGCATATCTGAAATAAATGCAAAAGGACAAGTCAAATGGCTTAGATTACATGTTATACTAAATTTATCATTCACAACTACTTTTCAGTGGCACAGTTGTAGAGCTGTTGCCTCGCAGTGAGAAGGTCGCTGGTTCAAGTTCCAGCCGGGAGCCTTTCTGGGTGGATTTTGCATGTTCTCTTCCTGCATGTGTGGGTTTCCTCCCACAGACCAAAAGCATGCATGTTAGGCTGATCTGGTAACTAAATTATCCATAGGTGTGAGTGTATGGTTATTTGTCCTTATGTTTCCCTGTGATGGACATGTCCCCTGCCTCTTGCACAGTGATCCCCACAACCCAAAAAGAAAGATACAGGTAAAGATAATGGAAGGATGGATGAACTACTTGTCATCTATTGTACCAATTAGTGAAAAATATGCTAGTTAGTTTGAATTTGTTTGATTTTTCACAATAATTTCAAGACCCCAACTTTGGGAACCACTGAGCTATATGGTGTCCAGCACAGCACAGCTTTCATTGCAAGACCCGGTAAGCTACTTTTGAGTTGCTAATGTTACCGCTTCAACAATTGGCTGCATGGAAACATAGTTTATAATTTAACAAAAGTGGAAGGCAGAGTTTGTGATACAAAGCGCTCCACCAGTTCTCCAATGCTCTTTCAGCATCAATTTACCCCACAGCAGCAGTTTTATGATTATTGTATGCATTTAGAAAAACTAAGAAGTGGAAGGCTATATGGTTAATTTAGGATAAATCATAAGAGTAGGGTCCTCTGGTGCACTTTCAACAACTTATCTTGAACTTTACATTCTTCTTCTTCTTTCGGCCTTTCCCTCTTCTGGGGTCGCCACAGCGAGTCATCCTCTTCCACTTCACTCTGACCTCTGCATCCTCTGTCTTCACTCCAACTACCTTCATGTCCTCTCTAACTACATCCATATATCTCCTCTTTGGCCTTCCTCTGTGTCTTTTTCCTGGCAGCTGCATTTCTAACATCCTTCTACCAATATACCCACTGTCCCTCCTCTGGACATGTCCAAACCATCTCAGTCTGGCCTCCCTAACTTTATCTCCCAGTTGTTCAACATGTGCTGTACCTCTGATGATCTCATTCCTGATCTTATCCATCCTTGTCACTCCTAAGGAGAACCTCAGCATCTTCATTTCTGCCACTTCCAGTTCTTTCTCCTGTCTTTTTGTCAATGCCACTGTCTCCAGACCATACAACATAGCTGGTCTCACCACTGTCTTGTAAACTTTTCCTTTGACCTTTGCTGACACCTTTTTGTCACAAATCACTCCTGAAACTTTTCTCCATCCACTCCATCCTGCCTGGACTCTCTTTTTCACCTCTTTACCACATTCCCCATTTTCCTGGACAGTGGACCCCAAGTACTTGAAGTCCTGCACCTTTGTGACCTCTGCTCCTTGTAGCCTCACTGTTCCACCAGCCTCCCTCTCATTCACACACATGTACTCTGTCTTACTACGGCTGACTTTCATTCCTCTTCTTTCAAGTGCATACCTCCACCTCTCCAAGTTCTCTTCCACCTGTTCCCTGTTCTCACCACATATCACAATGTCATCTGCAAACATCATAGTCCATGGGGATTCCTGCCTGACCTCATCTGTTAGTCGGTCCATCACCAGAGCAAACAAGAAGGGGCTCAGAGCCGATCCTTGATGCAATCCCACCTCCACCTTGAAGCTATCTGTCACTCCTACAGCACATCTCACCACTGTCCTGCTGTCCTTCATACATGTCCTGTACCAGTCTAACATACTTTTCTGCCACTCCAGATGTCCTCATGCAATACCACACCTCCTCTCTTGGCACCCTGTCATATGCTTTTTCTAAATCCACAAAGACACAATGGAGTTCTTTCTGACCCCCTCTGTACTTCATCAGCATTCTCAAAGCAAAGATGGCATCTGTAGTGCTATTTCTTGGCATGAAACCATACTGTTGCTCACATCTTGAACTTTACATTAATCATTAAAATGTTGATGCGTATTGTGCATTTATACATGTATGTAGATATCTGTATGTGCATGTATAAATGTGTCATGTCTAGGTGTATATAGGAACATTCGCTAACATTTGAACAGTACTTGTTGTATCCACACAAGAATTGCATCTTTTGCTCTAAACACCAAAGTCAATTAAATTAAATTACATATATTCATTCATTCATTCAACCTTTATTTATACAGGCTAGCCTCGTTGAGTCACGGGGACTCATTTACAAGAGGGACCTGTCTCACTCACACCAAACAACCATCCACTCTCACACTCACACCTAGGGTCAATTTAGAGTCACCAATCAGCCTAACAAGCATGTTTTTTGGTCTGTGGGAGGAAACCGGAGTACCCGGAGGAAACCCACGCATGCACGGGGAGAACATGCAAACTCCACCCAGAAAGGCCCCGGACCGGGATTTGAACCGGCAACCTTCTCGCTGAGAGGCAGCAGCTCTACCAGTTATATATACTCCTATACTCCACTGATGTGGATAAATAAATAAATAAAATGTTCAATTTTGCATGGTGCACTGTACAATTTTGAATGGTAGTAAAGTTTATAGTCCCTCGCTACTTCGCAGTTCGTTTCTCACAAACTCATTCTATCGCGGTTTTTCAAAGTAAGACTGGGCATGACACAAAATTGGCTGTTTGATGGATGAGCCGCATGATCTGCATGGACTTTTTATTTAAAGTAAATTATTTTAAATGATTTATTGCCAGTGTGAAGAACACAGCTGTAGGAGAATCTTCCTCTTGTAGCTGATCAGCTGATTTCCGTGCAGAGCAAAGTAGGCGTAGCCGAGAATGCAGCCAGAGGCAGAGAGCTGAAATCATGACATGCTGTGCTCTTTTAGACCATTTAGAAACATTGTTTAGAATATTGCAAGAATGTGGGAAGGATTTAAACCCACTTTATATATATAATAAACTACTTACTTTGTGGTTTTTCACTTATCATGGGGCTTCAGGGTACAGATCCCTCACAATAAATGAGGGACTACTGCATATTTAAATATTAATTTACTGGGAAGCATTGTCAGAAGTTGAATATCCTGACACAGCAGCTGTTCAGTTGCTCTTGTAAATGTAGACATTTGTATTTTTAAAATGTTTGTGTAAAAAGAAATACAAGAAAAAAAGCTTCAGAGAGAGGAGACGATTCTTTTCAGATTCACCGTGTGGCTCAAATGGCACCCATTGTTCAACTGAAAGCACGGGGCTGAGGTGAGGAGGAAGAAAAATTGCAAGTGTTGTAAAAATGGACAGTAGGTGAGAAGTTACAGAGAGAGGATAAAAGTGCTGCAAGTGCCTTCAGTGCATCATTTATCAGAATTATAAGGAAGAATCACTTTGCATTTTTGTTTAGCACGTCCACAAACACGCTAGAATCTGAGCTAAGAGCCGTTTAGCTGTGTAAAGTGCTGAAAAAGCACCAATATGTGTTTCTGTATCTGTGACTGAAATATCCAAATTAATAAACTTAGTTTTCACCAAGTTGTCAGCATAAATTTAAATACGTACAGTTCGAGTTTGCAGTTCATTTTAGAAGAAGTAGTCCCACTTGCTCTCAGCATCTCAATGGCACTGTGGTTCAACATTTCAAGCTGTAAATGTTATTCATTTACTTCCCAGCAGGGATTTGGCCTCTGGCTCGTTAGCACACTTTCTAAAGTTGTTATCATTGCAGAGAGGAAAAGAATAAAAGCAATATCAATAGGCAAAATAACAAAGCAACAGAATAAAGCTAAAATGGGAAAACGGTGAGAGACTAAACTAAACTGAGCACCTGAAAAGCATTGAAATGCATTTAAAGGTTTGTGCCTTTTTGTATTCAATTTGTTTTAACTTCCTGGAAGTTGGGCTACAATATTTCCTATACTTTCGTAAACATTTAAAGCTGGGGTCTGCGATATTTGAACACTCTGGGACTCTGGGACTTAGAAATATTTTCAGCGCAGAAAAGCATTCTGCTCCCTCCCCTCAGAGCCATATATGGCACAGTGCTCTGCAGCTGAACTTGGGATCTGCTCCGCCCCCTGCTGCTCTCTGCTCAGAACCGCTGCGATATTCTGTGTTTATGGTAATAAAACCTTCTAATAAAATAAAATAAAACCATGGAGCGCTAGTCCTACAACCCAAAATCCAGCAGAAATCATCAGAGGTTCACGAAGCAACGTTTGGACATGATTTAATTCGCTCGTGACTTCCTCTCTGTCAGCGCTGGTCTGGAATGTCTGGAATGCTCCACCTCCTCCGGTCTCTGCGCTGCGATATTCTGTGTTTATATGATAATATAACTGTTAAAAAAATTTAATAAAACCACGAATCACTCATCCTACAACACAAAATCCAGCAGAAATCATCAGAGGTTCACGAAGCAACGTTTGGACATGATTTAATTCGCTCGTGACTTCCTCATGTCGCTGCGCTGGTCTGGAATGTCTGGAATGCTCCACCTCCTCCTGTCTCTGCGCTGCGATATTCTGTGTTTATATGATAATATAACTGTTTAAAAAATTTAATAAAACCACGAATCACTCATCCTACAACACAAAATCCAGCAGAAATCATCAGAGGTTCACAAAGCAACGTTGGACATGTTTTAATTCGCTCGTGACTCGTGACAAATCCATTTCCTCATTCCTGTCAGTGCAGGATGAAGCGATCACTTGGCTTTTGGCAAAAAAACTAAATAAAAGTCCAGCTCTGGGATAAAGAAGGGATATTTAATACATTTTGTGTCACATAAAAAACAGTCCTGCATCGCTTTGCAATCCTTTGAATGAGAACGAGCTGCGGCTGGGACAGGTGGGGGCGTGGGTTGGGGCGTGACAAA
>JBBPBX010002022.1:82051-94956 GCA_038048925.1 Garcialebias charrua | reverse complement strand
GACCCCGGATAAGCGGAAGAAAATGGATGGATGGATGGATGTTTCAATAATAGAGTTTACATGTTTTGTTTCAAGTTAATGTATCGTTAATGGTCAGCTGTGCCTCGTCATCCTCCTCCCTGCTCCACAGTGATTCACACATCAGTACACAAAAGCGCAGGAACTTATGCATAGTGCAAAACTTTAATTATATTTGTGTTTTTAATAAAATTGCTCGATGACTTTGAACTTTTAGGGGCGGAGATTTTTTTTTAAGAGCAGAAGCAGAAATGCGAAGGAACAGCTCTGATGTGAATTCAAAAAAGTTCAAGACAAAACGTGCTCTGATGTGATATTAGGAAGCTTTGTTTAAATTATAGTTTTATTTAGTTATTCATAGTTTTACAGTCACTCTTTATCAGGCGGGTTGAAAAATATGCAGTGTAGTCCTTCAAATGTGCAAACACAGCCGCACTCCTCCTCCTATCTGCTCCGGACCACGCAGCTAAATTACTCCACCCGAACGGGCAATGTAGAACCAATCTGCGCATGCGTCTAACAGAAACTGGAACTTATTGCTTGTGTATGTTGACCTGCGTCAGTGAGTCGTTGACATTCCGGTGATTTTTCAAAATAAGTGGGTTTTTTGGGTTTGTTTTTTGTGCGGCCTGGTACAAATTGACCCACGGCCCGGTACCGGTCCGCGGCCCGGTGGTTGGGGACCACTGTTTCGGATGAAATGTGAAACGTTTCAACAGAAAGAAACCGTCCAGAGGACCTGATTGAACTTTGTTTGATTTTTTTTCTACTTGGATTATTGAGCATATGCCAGTGATTTACTTTACATAAACAGAAACATTGTATGCTGTCTGACATTTGATGTCAGGTGATTAAATGGTCGTATTTATATGGTTTACAAACATTAAAACAAACTAATGGGGGCATGATTTACGGAATAATATTTTACGACTAACACTTACAGTCTCCTAAACAGGCATTTGACTTCCAGATGTTGAGCATGTTCCTGCTACTCCTGCTCTTTTTTTGTATTATGCTTACTGCAAAAAATGTTAGAAATCCCACTTCGGTGATAAAATAAAAAAAAACAGTCTCACCAACCCATTCAAAGGAGATGAAGTCAACCGTTTCAAGCTAGGAAAGTGGGTGGCAGAGGTAGGAGAGGTGCGGAGCTATGATTGATGGCATACTTCACAATGCACATTTCCAAATTCAAGAGCCCTTTATATGGCTTGTTGAAAGAGCTGACCTGGATTTCTCACTTCCTGTCGCTTACCTGTGTGCTCAGAGACAAGCGCAGCTATAAATGGGAGCATTACATTCATATTCGCCTATAAAACTCTGCCCCGCGCTGCTTTTTTTAAAACCATTTGTAGTTATTAAAAATCTCATATGTTGCTTTTCTATTGTGTGGCATGCACTTACTGTAGAACATGATAGAAATCCACACTTTTCACACTTTTTCATCTGTCGTTCTCAGAAAAACTCAATAAAGCCACACGAGGTTCTTAACCAAAGTTTTTGGTAAGCTGAGTCTCGGGTTTTGTTCTTTTTTTTTTTTACAAATCTAAAAGTAGTAATAATGCACTTCCATTGTCCCAAATCTATACTTTTACAGATTTAGCAAAGACTTTTTGTGTGAGTTTTTTTTTTAAAACTCTTATCTCATGACAAATGTCTGCTCATAACTCCTTTGCAAGTGGAGAGCCGTCGCTGCAACCCTGCACTGTTTGCATGCTGATGGGGCTTTGAGAGAGCTTTCTGAGCCATAGTGGTTAATTGATTTTGTAATTAACGCTAATTATCGCTGATTACATGATCAGACTGAGTAGGACCCTTGAGGGGGAACATCATCATTGTCCTAACTCGCGTGTCATTCACAAATCGTTTCCCTCGCTCGCAGGTATCCCTTCCCCACGGTGTTCAGCAGCTGCAGCAAGAAGGACCTGACAGCCAGCTTCGAGAAAGGTGTCGGCATGTGTCTGTTTAACATGCCTGAGCTGAAGGTGCTCTACGGTGGGCAGAAATGTGGCAACGGCTACGTGGAGGAGGGAGAGGCGTGTGACTGTGGTGAACTGGAGGTGAGGCTGCTATATAACACAATAGACAGCCTTATACCCTTCTACAAATCTGGCAAATTCTGTTCTTGTCCCATCAAATCTTAGTTAATACATTTATATGAAGCTCTCCAGGCAAAACCTAGACACAAATAGCATCTCCAAAAGTAAAAACAAACATTTTAAGACACTGTTTGAATATTTTAAAAATGGATTCTGCAAAAAATGTTATGAACAATAAATATCGTACTTGTTGTAGATAACTGTTTGAACATGCCTAGTTTGGAAAAATAGTTTATTCCCGATTGTATAAATGAGCCTCAATCTAACCTGAAGGCTTTGCATTTCTTGAAGAAGTGCATATTCTTTTTTTCTAGTTTTAAACTAGAATCATGTTGAGAAATGACGCTGCTACAACTATTTTGTTTAAACTTTCAAAAATAAGGGTGTGTGCATTCTCACAAAAGATCTTGTATGATTTGTTACCTCTAAAATTTATGTGTGACTATGAAATATGTGATATCTTAATATCTGTCAAACTGGCTGATTTACAGCTTTTTTGTATCTGCTAAGGTCAATTTGCTGTGGCTCCATCTTGAATTGTATTTATTACAAAACTAATTTGTTTCATCTAATGAACATGTGAAATGTTGGTAACACAACAAACGAACACGCAACATGGATAAACTTTTCCAGGATGTATAGCTCTTGACAAAATCTGGTGGTCCGCCAAAATCTTGGGTTGTCCGCAACCTTTACAATAAAGCAGGCAAATTTTTTTCAAGAAAAATGTAATGTAATAATAAGTTTATTGTACTATATACAGAGTTTATTATACACAAATGTTCTCAGTCGGCCATCTTGTGGACTGCTTGGAATGTCCAAGTCGCTGAGGGGCTCTTTCAGGAGGTGCTGGAGTGGAACTCCTTGTTCTCCTCATCCTCTTCCTTTTATCAGACTTTGCAAGAGATGCACTCGCAGCATTTATAAGGAAGGGATGAAAGTACATTCCCCACACTGTGTTCTGACATTAGTAAAAGTACACAACATACTGTGTACATGATCTTAGTGAAAATACACAGCTTACGGTGTACATGGCCTTAGTAAAAGTACACAATATACTGTGTACAGTACATGGCCTTAGTAAAGTCCACAGCATACTGTGTACAGTACATGACCTTAGTAAAAGTACACAGCTTACTGTGTACATGACCTTAGTAAAAGTATGCAACATACATGACCTTAGTGAAAATACACAGTATAGGGAGGTTGGGGCGTGATCCAGGGGGAGGGGTTGGAGGTGATAGTGTGTAATTTCTGACCTCTCCTTCAGCTGCAGTGAACTGGTCACATGCAACACGTACATTTAATGCGTAGATGTTTAATAATTTATTACATGGCGTCACCTTCGGTTATGGCAGCGGAGTGTCCTCGTTGGAAAATAGACCAGGAAACACTGATTGGTGCTCTGACCTGCAGTCCGTCTCTGAGTTAGGAACACTGTGGATCAGGGTTTAATTTGTAAAACAGCTGATGGTTCCTCCCCCAGAAAATATGGAATAAAAGAGATGCCATTTCCTACATTTTGGTGCATTTTAACAGGTTATTAAAAAAAAGAAAAAGTTAAGTCTGGTCCTCTGGACATTCAAAAAACAAAACAAAGCAAAAACAACAAAAAAGTAGAAATGTTTCGTCTTTCATCCGAAAGACTTCTTCAGTCTGAGGTGCTGTATTCAGCTCAGTCTTATAATAATAATAATAATAATAATAATAATAATAATAATAATGAATTCAATTTATAATGCACTTTTCATTAATAAAAATCTCAAAGTGCTACAATGTGTAACAAGGTAAAGGTAAAAAATAAAACAAGTGATAAAATCAAGTAAAATCAATAAAGATAACAGCTAAGATCAAAGATAAAATCATGTGGAGGCAGAATAGGCTTGCTTAAAAAGAAAAGTCTTAATGCCGCTTTTAAAGTCAACCAGTGACTGTGGAGCTCTCAGGTCGTCAGGGAGGGAGTTCCACAGGCGGGGGGCAGCCACACAGAATGCTCGGTCTCCCATGGTCCTCAATTTGGTCCGAGGAATATGAAGTAAATTACTGTTCTGTGATCGTAGAGACCGGGTGGATGAATATGGTGCAAGAATGTCCTTTAGATAGTCAGGTGAAGTTCCGTGCAAGCATTGATGGGTAATGAGAGCAGTTTTATATTGAATTCTGTAGGTGACAGGAAGCCAATGGAGGTTATGGAGAATGGGTGTAATATGATCAAATTTGCGAACTCTCAACAGAATCCTAGCTGCACTGTTTTGAATATATTGAAGCTTCTGAATGTTTTTGCCAGGGATACCAATAAACAGGGAGTTGCAGTAGTCGAGCCTGGAGGAGACAAAGGCATGGACGAGTTTCTCAGCATCAGAAAAAGTCAGAGATGGGCGAAGTCTGGAGATGTTTCGAAGATGGAAGAAGCAGGTTTTAAACAGATGCTTAATGTGGTTTTCAAATAATATAAATAACACCTTATAAATAACACCTTCTCATAGTGGATCAACCAGTTTGCTGCTGACTGCTGACTGATAGGGCAGCACGGTGGCACAACTGGTAGAGCTGCTGCCTCTCAGCGAGAAGGTTGCCGGTTCAAATCCCGGTCCGGGGCCTTTCTGGGTGGAGTTTGCATGTTCTCCCCGTGCATGCGTGGGTTTCCTCCGGGTACTCCGGTTTCCTCCCACAGACCAAAAAACATGCTTGTTAGGCTGATTGGTGACTCTAAATTGACCCTAGGTGTGAGTGTGAGAGTGGATGGTTGTTTGGTGTGAGTGAGACAGGTCCCTCTTGTAAATGAGTCCCCGTGACTCAACGAGGCTAGCCTGTATAAATAAAGGTTGAATGAATGAATGAATGAATGAATGACTCAACCAGTGGATTTTAACTGGTTGTTAAACATCTGTAAATATTTGATTTAAAAAAACAGGTCTCTCTTGTAAATGACGAGGCTCAATAAGATTAACAACTTGAATAAATAAAGTAAATAAATAAATTGAATTGAAATTTACTATTTTAGTAATTACTAGGGATGCACCGATACCAGTATCGGGTATCGGTCCGATACCATGTGCGTTTACTCGTACTCGTACTTATAAAAGGGCTTCGATACTACAGGACCCGATACCAGTTTCATTTTGCTCAGTTTGTGCATAAACGCTTTAAACCAGTAGGCGGCGGAATCGCGCAACAGACTAAACGCCAGCCACATAAAAAAAAAAGAAGAAGACGACAACCACGTTAGTCGAGCTGAACAACACAAACAAGCAGGCGGGTTGTAGAGGAGGCGTTATGTCAGCGGTGTGGAGGTATTTTCAGGTGAACGAAGGTGACAATAGTAAGGCCGACTGCAAATTATGTTTAGCGAAGTTGTCCAGAGGAGGAAAAAACTCTAGCAGCTTTAACACAAGTAACTTGATAAAACATCTAAAAAGCCAACACGACAGCGAGTTCAAGCAGTTTTCCCAAGATGTGGCAAGGCTGTCTGTTTAAAAGATTCTGTAAGTTAAAATGTAAAACATTTTGTTAGATTTTTTGCACATGTTTGGACATACTTTAGTTTACAGATATGTACTACTATTTGCCAAGCCATTATTTTATTTTTGTACAGTTAATTTAATTCACATTTAGGTGAAAGATGTGGTGAGGCTGTTTGTTAAAAAAGATTCCGTAAGAGTTAAAATGTAAAACATTTTATTTTTTGTGCAAGTTTGGACATACTTTACAGATATGTACTATTATTTGCCAAGCCATTATTTTATTTTTGTACAGTTAATTTAATTCACATTTAGGTGAAAGATGTGGTGAGGCTGTTTGTTAAAAAGACTATGTAAGAGTTCAAATGTAAAACATTTTATTTTTTTGTACAAGTTTGGACATACTTTACAGATTACCAATAGTAATGTACTTTGTTTATTTATGTTTGAAGTGTCTAATGAAAATAAACAGTTTAAGTTAATTAGAATGATTTTTAAAAATATTAATTAGTACTTGTATCGGTACTTGGTATCGGCAAGTACTTTAATGTAAGTACTTGTACTTGTACTCGGTTTTCAAAAATCTGGTATCGGTGCATCCCTATTACTATTTTAGAGAGCAGTGAATTCTGTCAAGCGACCTAACCCCCCTAACCCAGACATACACACACACACACAAACTTTAATGTCCGACCCTAACTCTTCTCAGCTAAATTCAGTCCTGCACGTTGTTCTGCTCCAATCTGGATTACCACTGCTTCAATTCTCTGTTGTCCAGCTAAGGACAATCATCCATCCATTTATTTTAGATAATAAATTGGACTGTCCTTTAAACATTTTGATCCTGTTATTTTGACTAATTTTGAAACGTGCAATGTGAATAATACACATCAAACATTTTGCTTGTATTTATTTATTTTTTTACTGTATGCTTTTTTATTTATTATCTTTGAAATGTATGCAGGAGTTCTGACACATTAGCAGTTGTGCGCGCTCTGCAGAGCTGTCTGGAGACACTCCTGTGCGTAAAACGTGCACTGTCTGCAGGGCGCACAGCTGATCGAGGTGAAGCGGACACCCTGCACCCACGTCAAAAATTCCAGTAAATACAATGAGCGGTTAGTGCTACGTTTGTGCTGGTTTGTGCCGTTAAAACGTTTGTTTGCGCTGCTTTGGTTTCTGAGACGCAGCTGAAGGTGGATGAAGACGCTTCATCCCTGCAGGATATGCGGTCAGCGTCTCTGCTGGCAGGAACGTGTGCGTGAGCTGCTGCACCTGCTGCAGCAGTAACATCCACACCACAGACATGGTCCTCTTGTTGTTTTATAAATAAATAATCTAAATTAAAATGTGCGATGACTTTGGACTTTTATGGAAGGAGATGAAAATGAGGGAGTTCCCGGATCTTGTTCCGGCAGGATCCGGCTCAAATTAACCACTGCTGTGAATGTATCGGACAGCACGACCCGCCCTGCTCTGTTTGGGTTGGGCCAAACTGTGGCTCTGGTTCTGTTTATTTGTTAAAAGCAGCTTCAGTCTAATCTCAGTACAGTATCATCATTAGTTTCATTTCTTGTCCACAGGACAGCCTCAAGGCGAGACGGTTGTCCGAGACAAAAATAGGTTGTCTCGGACAAATGGAAACCGCTTATGGCCACCCCTGCACAAGGACATAGGCAACATGTCGCTCGAATGAAAAAATTTAGCGATTCATACAAGCTCTACAGTATTTTATTTTTACTTCTTCATAACTTATCCACAGAAACATAATTCAAAAGATCTAAACCAGGGGTCACCAACTTTTTCGAAACTGAGAGCTACTTCGTGGGTACGGAGTCATACAAAGGGCACCAGTTTGAAAAACTCTTCGGAAATAAAGCGTAAATTGAAAAAAACGTATAATAAACATATATTTAAGAACATATTTTTAAGATAGACATTTTAAAATACATATAAATACAAAAAAAGAATAACAACTGAATAAAATGAAATTTTAAATGCAGCTTCGTGAGTTGTGCTATTTTTAGAACAGGTCTGGGGGCACCTCAAATGGTCCTTGAGGGCACCCGGGTGCCCGCGGGCACCACATTGGTGACCCCTGATCTAAACCATCCCTTTAAAAATCTAACAGAAAACACTTTTTTAATTCAAACACCTTCTACAAAAGTTGAGTTAAAGATGCAAGTGGGATTTTATTCAGTCTGAGAGCTGAAGAGGTGTTTAGGAGTAGTCTTGTCTGACTAATAAAAGTCACTGAAAGGAAACACAGCTGACAGTTTCACCCTCAGCTGGTGAATTATTCAAGTGAATCCCCATTGACATGCACATGTGTACCGGTAATGGTTTCACATGTTGCTCGCTCTTCCCATGCAGGACGCAACACTGCGGTGCAGCTGACAATTAGCAGAGGCTGGGACGAGGAGGAGACAACTACTCTGTTTGAAGATGGTTTGAATTACGTAATAGATTAAATGAGAGAACGCGTAATTGTCGTCTGTGATTTGTTTAGAGTTTTATTTTTGCCGGTCAGTTCAGCTAGGGTTGAGCTGAAAGTGTCACTACCACAACCTCTTCCACTCAAGCCAGCAGCAGTAATCAGGCTCTCAGGCCAAATCAGACCGTTCCACCGTTATAAAAGAAAAGCCCTCATTAAAAACCTGGATCCCATTCTTTACAATCACAAGTTACTTCTTTTCAGCTGGACTCCTCTGCCTCTTTTGGCCCCTGGGGACCATGGGAAAGTCCCCTTTATGGTTTTTCAGCCTGAAATGGGGTTCTGGAAGCCCCATCATGTCAGCCATGTCCCCTGCCAGCTCCATCCGTCTGCTTCCTCCTGACTCTTATGGCACTCAGGTGTATGGTATACTCAGACGATAGTGACGACAGGGAAAGAGCTGATCCTCGGGGGTCCAGTCAACCTGCCTCTGTGTGAGATCATACAATTAGGCTCAAAATGATGCCAAATTTTGATTCATAGTGAATTTTTACTGACCAATAAGCTTCCCCTGACTGGAAATTATATAAACACATGGCGAGGATAAGATGCTGCACTGGAGTAACTTGAAGGCCTGGGCCATATAATTCACGATAATACTAGTACCATATTTTCCGGACTATAGGTTGCGGCTTTTTATCATTTTTTCATGGCCTGCGACCTATAGTCAGGTGCGACCTATATATGGCTTTTTATAAAATAAGCTGATTTGTAATCATTTATTAACAAAAATTAAACTGAGACACACTCTTACAATAATGTCAGCTAACAAATATATATTTTTAGGTGTTTATCCTGCTAAAATTATTCATTTATTAAAGAAAAGTTCAGCTCAGACACATATTTGCTATAATTTTTATCAAACAAATAATTGTTTTTAAGTGTTAATCTTCTTAAAAGCCTTGCTGTGCGCTCCTGTGGAAGAGACATTTGCAGCAGAGCTAAACACGGTCCACATTTTGACGTAGGTGCGACCTATATATGGATTTTTCCAATTCTTTGGCAATAACTGGACAATGCGACCTATATTCAGGTGCGACCTATAGTCCAAAAAATACTGTAATTTAAAAAAAACTTGCCCGGAAAAATAAACTATATCATGATATCCGATAATTCTCAATCAGGTCATCTGGACAGTTTCTTAAAAGAATCTGTCCAGATGACCTGATTGAGAATTATCGGATTTGATACCTGGGTTATTGAGCATGAACTTTCTATATCATGGTATACTAATTTCATGGCGTAAATACATCATCTCACCACGCAGCAGTCAGCGGATTATGCTCACGTGGGTCATGCAGCGATATTTAAATTATAACGGTGAAGGCATGAACAGACACATCTGAGCTGAGAGCTGTTTGTCCCGACAGTTTTTGAGCCGGTCAGCGTGAGGGTTCAGCGTTAGGGAAGACGTTGCCTTTAGCTTTTTAGCTAGCGCGCTGCTAACTTGGAGCTACGTCAGTGCAGGCGAGTGGGGTGGGGTGGGGTTGCGCACAGTTCGGTTCGGTAGACTGTGAGCTCGGTGTTGTTGATGCGGCGGAGCACTCTGCTTTTATAACGGTAGGGGAAACACTGACCATGCATCGACCACCGGTTTATGATCAAGTCGGGCCGCGGATCCTACCTGAGTCTGAGTGTGCACTAACAGCAACTGGGAACTGTGCAGCTCAAACCTCAAAACCAGCTACTTTCCTGAGGATCAGGACATTGGCTGATGGCTGTTCTTATCAGCTGTCCTTTCAGGCAGCATTTCATTAGTTTTCAGCATTTGTCACATGTTTTGGAAGTTATAGCTCATTTAAAGGTAACGTTTTTTTTTCTTGTATGTTACATTTATGCAGCTCTTAAGCTATGATTTTATTTAGTTTATTTGGGAACTGCACCTGCACTTTAGTTTTTGTGGTGGATTTTTTTTCTATTCTATATTTTGTACAGACTTTTTCAGTCTAAATAACAGAAGAATCTTTTTAATTTTTAATTTTTATACAAAGTACTTTGAGACTGAATACTTTATTAAATAAAGTAATTGCAGTAAAATTACCCCTTTTATATACTTTGTATATAATACTGCAAAGCAACGTGTTAATTTTGTCAAATGAATAACTAATTTCTTTTTTTTTTTCTTTCTTTTTTTTGTTATATCACAAAATTTATCATTTGTCAGAATGCTCTGAGATATCACAGTATTATGTTTGAGCCATATCGCCCACCCCTGGTAACTTGTGACACTATTTTTATTCATTTATGTAGATTTCTGCTAAAAAATACCACAAAACAAACCTAGTCATGATTAGGGATGCACAATATTATCGCCATGGTATCTGTATCGACCGATATTAGCGATAATGTTAAACCTAAACAAAACCTCACCAGCAATCCATCCATCCGAAGACCATGCAGAATAATGTAGCATTTTAGTTCCACAGCAGAGAAAGCTATGTAGTCTTCGTAAGAAGGTCTAGGGGGGGAAATATTGGTATTGGTATCGGCTATCGGCCAAAAATCCAATATCGTGCATCTCTACTCACGATATTTTTTGGTAACCATTAATTCAACTTGACCTCACAATAGTCATCAGACATACTTGTCAGCAAGTATTTTGCTAATCTCCACTGGAATTCTGGCGTATTCCTTGTTGATGATGATCTCCACGCATTTGAGGGTGAAAGAAGCCC
Organism: Garcialebias charrua; assembly: GCA_038048925.1. Taxonomy (NCBI): domain Eukaryota; kingdom Metazoa; phylum Chordata; class Actinopteri; order Cyprinodontiformes; family Rivulidae; genus Garcialebias; species Garcialebias charrua. Next base: position 84,209 of record JBBPBX010002022.1, on the reverse strand, counting down.
ACGTTTGTAATTCACTCCTAACTGCTGACCTTGTTTTTTGTTAGCCATTTCATGTCCACTTTGACTGGATCATTGTCTCTTGGAAAGCTCAAAGTCCACGCAAGACTATTTTTCTACACATTATTGTTTTCACTGATCTATTACTCTTCTATGTAAAATAGGGAAGCCATGCGCTAATAATCCTTCATCCTAGCTGTACGTGCACAAGCAGTCTCACAAACACCAACACGCTGAATCTTATCCAGAGAGACTTGATTAAATTCTGTCTTCCGTCAGCATCAGAAAGAAGAGAGCTGCTGATTGGTTCAGTTCATGGATCATGATAACAGCTAACATGAAACAGATGTTCTTCCACGGCGTGATAAAGAAATGTGACATAATGGAGGTGTGCTGCAGATACAGCTCTTCTTTCACTGCCTTGCAGAAAGATTGACTCAGGAGTGTCTTCAAGTGTTATTTTTTTAATCAATTAAATTTATTTTACCCCAAAAACAACAACAACAAATACTTATTAGACATGTTTTAATGTAATAAAAAATGTGAAGTATTCCATTTATATCTAGTGTGAAATTAAGAATATTAATGTAAAAACTATATTTAGCTAATAAGATAAAGCTTTGTGCATAATCAACATACATTAATGTAAGTGACTTAATATACAAGGTAAATAAAGTACTGTATGTTGGTAAATTTAGAGACTTTAAGAACTATTTGAACTTTTGCAATATTTCAAGTCAAAAGATTCATTGAATTTGTTTCACCTGTATGCACAGACCCTAAGAGAGTCTGTGTCTCTATATGCTGCACTAAAATTTGACATACCATACTAAAAGTGCTTTACAAACCATTATCTTTTCATTCCATAATAAAAAAATAAAAAAATCATACAAAGTAAGGAAATTTGTGTTTTTTTATTTATTATTTGTGCTGTATCAATGTCTCTTGGCAGTAAATCTTATATTGTTGTAAAACCTGTTTATTTCTCCTTGAGTGGTGCCACATTTGTTAGACAAACACATTTGTGGGCTGAGCAGCAGCATTTGTCAATCCTCTGCTAATTGGCATTTATTTTGTGTTTATTGGATTGGATGAAGAAACAAGACATAGTTTCAATTTTACAATTTATTCATTTGGCAATCAGCAGTCTCTAGCATGCGGAAGCACCATACACAGCCACAACACATCCTCCTCATGCTGCTCACCATCTTTGTCATACTTCTGCAGGATGGTATCCCATTCTACAGCTAGCATTTGTCACGTCAGCAAATGTGGTTGTGCTGGTTGCTCTGGAATGAACAGCACGCCCATGTTGATCCCACAGATGTTGAGTTGAGGACAGGACTGCAGGCTGGTCATTCCATCATTTATGCGCTCAAATTCAGGAGAAAATCCCATTCTGTGGGCATTGTTGTCTTGAAAGATATAGCTCAGTTACAGACTGGGGAGGTATAAGATCGCCACTGGTTGCTCACAGGTAACAATAAGCTCCAAACAAGAATCAGTAGCAGAATAATCTGTTTGGCACTGGCAGAGAAAATTTTGAAAGTTTTTCTTGGACACAGCCCAAGTACTCAGCTCGTGATCAACCTCCAAATGTATTTTCCTAAACAAATCTGACACATTTTACAAAATAACCTAGTCTTATAGAAACAGTGTTTTAAAGACACTCTCTACCGCTCCACAGAGCACAGTTCTGCAAGGGCTGCTTCCCTTCTGATAAAGTCTAAGCTCTTTCTCTGAAAGAAAATATGATCTTCTTGTGCATAGCTATGTTTTTCTCCTTTAGCTTTCATTTACTTACATTTTCTTTGGTTTACTATTTCAAATCCTTTTTGTGTTTGAAGGAATGCTTGAATCCCTGCTGTAATGCTACTACCTGCACTCTGAAAGGAGACGCTGTCTGTGCACATGGACACTGCTGCCAGGACTGCCAGGTAACATGTACAGTATACAATTGGTTTAATATTTGTTTAATAGTCCTCCATAGCTCACTACGTTATTTGTTCGAACTGAAATTTTAATTAACCATTTGTGTGCAGCTGAAAGCAGCAGGAACTCCATGCCGTGAGTCCAGTAACGCCTGTGATCTGCCTGAGTTTTGCACCGGCGTTAGCCCTCACTGCCCCGCCAACGTCTACCTACACGATGGCCACTCCTG
>JBBPBX010002022.1:42767-77904 GCA_038048925.1 Garcialebias charrua | reverse complement strand
ATCTGGCAATCTGATGGACAAGTCTGGGTTTGGCAGTTGCCAGGAGAACAGTACTTGTCTGACTGCACTGTGCCAAGTGTAAAGTTTGGTGAAGGGGGGGATTAAGGCGTGAGGTTGTTTTTCAGGAGATGGGCTTGGCCCCTTAGTTCCAGTGAAAGTAACTCTGACGCTTCAGCATACCAAGACATTTTGGACAATTCCATGCTCCCAACTTTGTGGGAACAATTTGGAGCTGGCCCCTTCCTCTTCCAATATGACTGTGCACCAGTGCACAAAGCAAGGTCCATAAAGATATGGATGGCAGAGTCTGCTGTGGATGAACTTGACTGGCCTGCACAGAGTCCTGACCTCAACCCGATAGAACACTTTTGGCCTTTTGAGATGAATTAGAGCGGAGACTGAGAGCCAGGCCTTCTCGTCCAACATCAGTATGTGACCTCACAAATGTGCTTCTGGAAGAATGGTCAAAAATCCCCATAAACACACTCCAAAACCTTGTGGACAGCCTTCCCAGAAGAGTTGAAGCTGTTCTAGCTGCAAAGGGTGGACCAATGTCATATTGAACCATATGGATTAGGAATAGGATGCCACTTAAAACTCATATGTGAGTCAAGGCAGGTGAGCGAATACTTTTGACAGTGTAGTGTATGTCCACTGTCCCTCTGTCCTCAGTGGTGGAGAGAAACACCAGGGGCTGAATTCTCATTTCAGATAAACTTCTGTGAAACGTGCAGAAGTGAAGTGGTTAATGGTCTGGCTGCAACATGCAGGAATGCACGGCTTATGAGTTAGATGGGGGAGGGTGAACTCAAACCGGACTGGCATGTGGTCTGAAAACACATTGTCACCAATTTCAAGATTAGTAACAGTCACATCACGAGTTAAAACGAGGTCTAGTGTATGTCCGCGCTCTTGGGTGGGACCGTTTACATGACGATTTAGATTAAATGAGTCCAATAAATCTAAAAAGGCCTTAACTAAGGACTTCTCATGACAACACACATGCAAATTAAAATCCCCAATAATGACAACACAATCATATTTTGGTGTGATTTCATTCAAAAAAAATCAGAAAATTCATTGATGAAATCCTTAGATCAAGGTGGGCGGTAGACGAGTGCATATAAAGTTGCAGGCTAATGGCCAAGTTCAAAGACAGTCAGCTCAAAGCTGGAGCAGTAAATGGGGATGGGCAGTTGTTTACAGTCAAAAGTGATTTGAATATTGTTAATAATCCACCACCATGATGACCTGATGGCCGCGGGTCGCTAAAATACAGACAGTTCAGTGATAATAATTCTGTCAAGGCGCTGGACTCACCTGGCGACAACTAAGATTCTGTGATGAAGAAAAAGTCCAAATCGTGCACTTGGAAGTAGTCCCTGAAGATGAAAGTTTTGTTGGTGACAAATCTTGCCTTGACCACACATCCTGATATTAACCAAGGTGGACCCAACAGCGGCAGAGTGAGTGCGCACCAGCGGCTGCAGATTTTCAAAAACAGCCCTTGCGGGTCGAGCAGTGATCTGCACCGGACGACAACTCCCGTTGTTTACCTTGTCCGGGCGCGTGGGAAGCTGGCGATGGAAACCATGACCGCCAGCTGGAGAGGAAAATGCAGCATGCAGGGCTTTGAGCTTCGCCAGCCGGCCAGCTCGTTCTCCCTGGCGTCTGGAGCTATATCTCAGGGCAGGCAGGTGAGGGGTGCAGCGTAGGTAAACAGGCACGTCTGCCAGCAGCGGGGGAAGAGTTGGGAGGATGTCTAGCGGTACACTCATATTGATCCAAATAAGCGACATCAGCGACAGAAAAATTAAGATCCAAGAGCTGTTGTCGATCATACACCAGTAGCGAGTTTATGTCCCAGATGAAAAATGAACAAAACACAAATAATCCGAACACCGTCAGCAGAGGTGGATTGCAAGCCATGTACACGGGCGCCATCTTACCGGACATATGACCAGATGACAAGGGCCACATTTGGCCCCTGGGCTTTGAGTTTCACACATATGCTCTAGAGTTATTTTGCATAGTTCAAAAATAAAAACAATACCCTGCTTCTCATCTGAATCCTCTTATACAAGTTTTTAAAAAAAAATTTTTTATGTAGCTTCTTATGAATTTCATGTTATGCTGAAGGGAAGTATTCATACTGGTTTTCTGTTTCAGGGAGACTGAACACGTGTCAATCATATATCAAAACATTGACTAATGATAAATTAAGCATTTCAAACACCTCGCTATGAACATGTCACAAGAACTTTAGACAAAAAGATTATTACACTGAATGACAGAACAGCGGTTAAAACTAAAATATGGCAACAGGAGCCCATGTTTCTGGACTTTTAGAGTAGAAATTACTTTGGCGAACCCATTTATTGGTAAATTACCAGTAGAAGCAATCAAACTCTTTTGGCTGATCCTATCGCCAGCTGTTAATCAGCTGTCTAAACTCCATTTTGTGACTTCTTATTTCTGACTGGCCAGCTTGTGGAAGCATGCCACATGTGTGACAGATGACCAGAAGGAGGACAAATACAACATTGAACATGTTGTCTGTTTGCCACCATGTAACAGCTGAACATTTACCTCTTTGTTTACAAAATCCTGGAAATGTGATGGTAGGAAATATGTAGAATTAGTTGTAAATTCAAATAATCAGGCTTTGATTAAACTTATTTTCACAATCCTTGAGTTTTAGACCCATACGCAGGCAGGCAGGTGAAACACGAGTTCAAAATAAAAACGATTTATTTTAAACAACAAAAACAAAATGCTGATGTGGCAGCAAAACTTACAATAACGGTAACAGGCAGGCATAAACAGGACGGGTACAGACTTGGACTGGAACTTGGAAACAAGACAGGAGGACCGTGTTGTCTATGCAGAACAGAACAATGACCGGAGGGTTTGAAGGTGGATGGAAGGAGTTTAAATACAGCAGAGGTAGAGTGGTTAATGAGTGCAGCTGGACAGGTAACTGATAAGGGACAGGTGTGAATGAGGCAGAATGAGGAGTGAATGAGAAAATGACAACAGAGACAAAGCACAAGAATGACAAAGTACAAGAAACAGAAATCACACAAAGAGCAGAATAAAAGTATAAAGGGCAGAATGAAATAAACACAATAAAATAGAAAAGGGGGAAACAGAAATATTAGAGAGCTAGGGGACAGTGTGACACTTACCGGTATATGAAATTGCAACACTTAAAAAAAAGTCAGATTCCTGATATGAACATTTCCTTCACTTTTCAAGCACTTTAAACTGTGGGGTAATGATGGGATATTCAGCCAAATGAAAATGGGTGAAAGTTTTTGTTGACTGTACATAATGTTGTTTTTTTGTTCTCTGATTGCCACACTTGTTAGGTTTGGTGTGCCACTCAGAACCCAATGAAAACAAGGGTGCTCTGGTAAATCGATGTCAAAGTGCTTTGTGATCCACTTGTCGAAAAAACTAGATGAAACTAGAAAAGATGTGAAAATCCTGCCCTGGCCCCGAAGAGAGCAGGCGATGCGAGCGACATGCAGACGACACACCACCGTCTATGTCAATTCAGCTGTTTCACGATGAAAACACAGGGAAAAAATAAATAAATGAAACCCACACACTTGTTTTGTATGCAAACATGAACTTCCACAAAATGAGAGAGTGCTCGTTGCATCAAAGCACTTGTTAATGACTGACAAGGAAAATGACTTTTTTTTCCCAACCCCAACAAGATTGTTATGGTTCTGCTGAATGATAAACGGCTATCAAAGTTCAGACGGGCCTAATGAGGGTGGAAATGTGAGCAGTTATACACACAGTTCTTTAAATATTTCTTTAAGTAATCCTAAATACTATGATTCAAATAGTACACACCTCAGAACAACAATAGCCAAAAGAAGACTTCTTCTTTGGGATATCACTTTTTTTTATGTTAATATGTTTTTGTTCACTGTAATTTTGGTAGGAAATTGTATATTATTAAAAAAGCAGTTTAAATAACTAGATTTACTTCCAAAATCCCATGTCACAATATCTAAAAGCTTGAAAACTGGATATAAGAAAGTACTCTCAAAGAAATCAAAGTTCATGCTCAGTAATCCAGGTAAAAAATCCAACAATGTAAAGTCAGGTCCTTTGGACGGTTTCTGTGTTGAAACGTTTTGTCTTTCATCCCAAAGACTTCTTCAGTTCGAAGAGCCACAATAACTCAGTCCCATAAGTAGCACACTCACATTGTGTAAATGTGCTACTTATGTGATTATTAAGTAGCCATAATTAGTTCATTCAGCCTTTATTTATACAGGTTAGTTTCATTGAGCCTCAAGGACTCATTTACTAGAGAGACCTGTGTAAAACAAAGAATGATGTCAACAGTAGACAATCATAAAAGAAAGCATACAGTGTATAAATAAATTAAAAATGAATGGAAGAAAATTATATTAAAAAATTAAACAACAAAGCTACATTATAAAGTGATGTAAAATACTAAAAATAGGAATGTCTGCGTTGGGTTTTCCCATGAACTTAGCAGATGTTTGAAGCCACTAAATAGAGAGGTCAAGGTTGAGAGCTTTAGATCTTTTTCAGGATATTCCAGGAGAGTAGGAGAAGGCCCTTTTACCAAGTTCAGTCCTCACTGAGGGAACACTGCATGTAACAATGTCCTGAGAGCGCACGCTGTAGTTGCACTCGCGTAGTGACATGTAGGAGGAGATGTGTGAAGGCAACTGACCAAGAATTGATTTAAAGATGAAAATGTACCAGTGAGAGAGAGTCTGCATGAAGTTGATGACAGTTGACCAGTGAATACAAGGTGCAATGGTGGGTATGGTAGTTACAGTCAGTTATGAATCTTTGTGCACCATGGTAGACAGCGTCCAACATCTGCAGGGTGCTTGTAGGAGCATTCAGGTACAAAGTAAATGATGTCACCATAATCAATGGACGGAAGGAAAGTCGCAGTTGCAAGGTGTTTCCTAGTGTTCAGAGTAAGCCTAGCCTAGTTAAAACCAGACCCTTGTCCTTCACTTCGCGTGAAACAAAATGAGAATAGAGCAGAGCTGCGTAGGAAGGTGAGGGCCAGGCTAGAGTAAGCCAGGATCTATTTCTGAAAAAGAAACCCACTTTTATTTTCAGTTTATTTATGTTTTCATTGGGGCTTAAAAGAGAGATGTGAATCGACCAAGATACCCAAGTATTTGTAGGAATCGACAAACTCAATAGGAATACCATCAAAGATCAAATCAGAGGAAGAACTACTGGGACTGACTTCCTGTTTGAAAACAACATCCCTTTGGTTTTGTCTGTGTTTAGGACAAGTTTGAGATGGAACAAATCTGACTGGATGATGTCAAATGCAGATTGCAAAAACTGGAAAGCCTTAGCAACTGTTTTAGCTTGACAGTAAACAACTGTGTCATCAGCATAGAAATGTAAGGATGCATCAGGGATGGTCTGACGTACATTACCTATGTAGATTGTAAAGAGGGTTGGTCCTAAAACTGAGCCTTGTGGTACACCATTGTTGACTGTTAAATACAGTAACTGGAAGAAGTACCATTATGTTGAACACATTGGCTCCGATCTGAGAGATAGTAAGTGAACCAACCAATGGTGTGATCTGAGAAACCAATTTCTGAGCGCTTATGACACAAGATGTTATGATCCACTGTGTCAAAAGCTTTAGACATATCTAAGTAAAATGCAGCACAATAATCCTTAGCATCCAGTGTTTCAGTGACATCATAAACCTTCAGTGAAGCAGTCGTTGTGCTTTGTTTCCTGAAAGCAGATTGATGGGGAGGTATTGGTAAGATGTTAAAAGAATCCAGATACTTCTTGATTTGAGCGTTTATCAGTTTTATGTAGAGTTTATAGATTGGTCGTTCAGTATGGTGGGATCTCCTCCCTTCAGCAAAGGTAGAACAAAGGCTGTTTTCCAAGCATATGGAATGGCGATTTGGCTTATGGACATGTTAAAGATGTGAGGCACCGGTTTTGCAATATGAGCAGCCAGCCTTAAGAAATAAAGTGGAAGTTCATCTGGTCCTGCAGATTTTTTAGAACTTAGACCTTTTAACAATTTATTAACCTCGCCAACAGAAAACAATGAAAATGAAAAGGTGTGGTTTACTGAGGATTGACTTGTAGGAGATATATGATTTATAGATGTTTGACCTAAAGGAGAAGTACTGGTAGCTGGTTTTCCATTAGTATGGATATTCTCATTCCATACTCATCCACCCGTTCGCTGCGGTCACAGAACAGCAATCTCCTTCACATTCCGAGAACCAAATTAAGGACCATGGGAGACCGGGCTTTCAGTGTGGCTGCCCCCCGCCTGTGGAACTCTCTTCCTGACTGTCTAAGAGCCCCACAGTCTGTGGTTGACTTTAAGAGCGACTTGAAGACCTTTCTTTTCGACCGAGCATACTCTACCTCCTCATGATTCTACTTTTGATCTTAGCTGATATTGTTATTGATTTTAAATGTTTTATTATTTGTTTTATTGTCCGTTTTATTGTCATTTAATTCTGTTGCTCCTTGTAGCACTTTGAGATTTTCATTAATGAAAAGTGCGTTATAAATTGAATTCATTATTATTATTATTATTATTAGTAGCTGTGGCAAACAAGGAATTCGAAGCAACAACATTTCTGTTGAAACAGTTCAGGATCTTGAGATTTTTTGACACAGAAACAGAGTTAATAACAAGTCGTGATGGGAGGTCAGATGATTGAGATTCTGTGTTTTTTGTTGAAGGACAACTTCAAAATTATTGCTCAGAGTAACAAATTTCACCAAAGATGATGAGCAACATCAGACTACCTTTGTTTCTTTGTAGAGTGGGTTTCCAAATGCCGGAATATATTATAAAGTTAACATCTCATCCCTTATTCTTTTTTAAATCCCCCTGAGTCAACAAAGTACAAAACTTAGATTTAGAGCTCCTAAAATCTGTCAAGGCTAAAACTTTAACATGTCCGCAGCTGAATGGATTTAAACGGATCTACATTAAAATAAATAAATAGATGGTGTAGTGGCAAGGGAACCGACTTGGGACCCGAAGGACCCAGGTTCGAACCCCAGTCACGGCATAACTTGTGGTGTGTTTGAGCAGCACACCTCATCCCAATTGCTCCCCGGCGCGCTTTCTATAGCTGCCCACTGCCCCACCTGGTGGTGATTGGGTTAAATGCAGAGTCAAATTTCGTCTTGTATGGAAACATACACAGATGACAAAAATGTGACATTATTATTATTATTATTATTAAAAACATTTAATGACTGCAAAACATAGACTCATTCAATGTCTCACATATTCACAGATCAATACAAGGTTAACGTTCAAACCCTGGTTTGTGCAGCCAAGTGTCAAGTGTGTTCAGATGTTTCTAGAGGTAGTCCCCGACTTACGAGCGCATCGACATACGAGGTTTCGGACTTACGAGCTGACTAACGAACAGTAAATTTGTACAGAACATACAGAAAATACAGCACTGGTATGTGTTTTTAGATGAAAGTGTGTTAGCTAACAGTTTGTAAACAAGTTTCTGATCATGTTTATGAACTAGTATGTACGTTTGTGTTGAAAAACGAGTGTTCGTAGTAGCGCTAGCATAAATGTTCCGACTTACGACCGAAAATCCGGACTTACGAGCGACACGTGTTTCGGGTTCCGACGTACGAGATTTCGTGTTACGAGCACCTCGTAGTAACGGAACTCGCTCGTAAGTCGGGGACTACCTGTATTTATCAGCGACTGACAGATTATTTAGGAGTTTGTTTCTTATAAACACATCAGCCGCGCTGATACGTTCCCCCCACGGAGGTCAGTAAACCCAAATCCAAATCAATCGTGTGGATTTGTGAGCCACTCGAGGCTACTGTGTGTCACACTGAACTCCGGCTAAGTTTGAAAAGGCGGGTCAGTGGCCACATGGGAGCGAGCCAGGCTCAAACTTGACAGAACAGGAGCAGATAAATGTCCCTTCATAGACTCGGGGGCTGTTAACACCTGTTGGTCTTTCCTCGGGTTCAAGGACACCCAGCATTCACCCACAGCTTTTCTCTTTGCACTCTGATCTCAGCTGGCCTCCGACCAGTTTTGTCTAGAGCAGACAGAATCAGAACCTGAGCAGGCTCTCACGCTGCAAGCTTCAAAGACTGCATGGAGATTACAGGTTGTTATATAAGAAGTTATCTGTCGATAAATGCATGAGTTACCAGCAGAACAATTAAAGATACCACACTCGTTGGCCCTATTTCATAAAGTACTACTTTGTTCCCTGACAGCCTGTACTTGTACAATAAGAATACTGTATAACAAGTCGATCAGTGTGTGTGTGTGAGCAGGAGCTGTCCACAGGAGGTGGGGAGCCAATCCTCAGTTGTGATTGGCTGTCACTCCCATTTGCGCATGCTGCCTGTTTGTATGTGTGATAAGAGAGGCAAAACAATCCAAAAATTCCCAGGCGAGTCATCTGAACGCTGTGTAATTTATTCCAAACTGTTTCGTCAACTAACGAGTCACAAGAGAGAAGCTCGGCGTGCCTGAATCCTTCAGCGAATTGTTAAAAAAATAGTTTGCAACCACAAAAACAATCATCCAGGCAGCAGGAACACCAACCCTGAAGGTTGCCTGAGGTCCGTCAGAGGGAGCACAGCAGCTGAATGTCATCCTATCCCATCTCTGTTCCAGCCCTTTTTGGACCTTCAGCACATTCCTGTGTGAAGCTGCCCCCAATCATGAAATACTACTAATGTATAACTTGAAAAACACTCAAGCCGGTCTTCTCTTGCTTTATGAAGCAGCTAAACAAAGTCTTCACCTAACTTACACCATAGAAAAGCATGCAAAGCAAATCAAACAGGAAATAAACCTTCAACCCAGAATTGATTAAAGCTGTTGTATTGAACTGCATCACTAGCAGAGCAGCTATGGAAACACGATTGTGTTGACGTTCAGATAGTATATTGGCATACTGGTCGGTATTTGTTCAGTGCTCGTTGCTTTTTTTTTTTGGAAAATAGATTACACCAAAGCTATAATACTGAAATTATTTATCAAATTTAAGAAGTAGAACATGAGCAAAATGTACAAATTTTGTGACTTTTTCTTAAATGACTGAGTCTGTGGAGGTCTATGTACTGTATAAAGTTAGTTGTTTTTGAGATCATCATTCTGTTTTTGCTCAAATTTGGTGCCATTTTTGTTGTTGTTTTTGGTCTGAATTGCTGCATAAGGAGATGAAATGAACATTTTTACTACTGTTTTCTGAGTTTGATCAACATTATACACAGAGGAAACAATTAGAAGGATGCAAGAAGAATGAACTTTCTGCAATTAGAAGGATGGACTTTTGTTTAGTGTTGAACTTTTAAAATGTCCTGCAGGAGTCAGTCTTGGCCTGAGTTTGATGTCAGGGTCCCTTCAGCTCTCCTCACACAGGAGAATCCTACTAACGCAGATCTACTATCATCACAACGTTTATCTTATTCTGAGCTGATCTGAGATATTTTTGACATACAGTATTTAAAAACCTGAAGACAACTGATGAAATAGAAATTACAATTTCTACTGAAGCTGTGCTTCTGGTTAACAAAATAGTTTCTGCATCATACAGAATCTGGTATAAACTCAGCAAAATCTGTTTTACAGATCGATGTCTTTGAGGAATCCCTCAGGTCCCTCTTGTACAGGCCCCTCTTGTAAATGAGTCCTCGAGGCTCAATGAGATTAACCTGCCTAAATAAAGGTTGAATTAATTCAAAGACATGCATGTCTCTCATAAGCAGGGATTCCGTGACTGGTGTGATCTTATGTTAAAGGGCTTAAAGAACTGGTGAAAAGTTCAGGCTCTTCCAACTTAGGTAAGAATATCACAGCAAAAATAAGAAAACATGCCAAACTATCAATCAGGAGGAGCTGAAGACAACAGAAGGAATTAATTTGCTGCAAGTTTACAATGGCATGTTTAAAATTAAATGTTTCTGTTACCACATATCTTAAGTGTTGACGAGTAAACGAGCCCTTAAAACCTTCAAGGCTGCCGTGTCTTGCTAAATAAATTCTTTAAAAAAGATTAGAATCACTTGTGTGTGAATCTAATCTTTTAAAAAGATTTTATTCACACACAAGTGACTGTTATTTTAGATAATAATCACATTCTTCATCTGATTTTTAGGGGACTTTTTAACTCTTAAAATAAATATTTTAATCTGAAGAGAAATCCGTGAACTTTATATATATTTTTTTAAAGTCCATCAGAAACAGTAGGCCAAAACTCTTCAGCAGTGATCATGACTATGTATATGGGTGTGATGTGTGGAATGAAATGAATTATTTAATTTTCATACATGATATTTTCCTGTCCACTCGTCAAGAGGCTGCTAAGCTGCTCTGTCTGAAGTCCCAGCTGCAGGACCCAAAATCTTCTACATCAAGAAGTACTTCTATGAAAAAAGATCTACAGAAAAATGCAGATATGTTTGCAAAATCCCCCGTCAGATACAAAACTGAATTATTTTATTCATTTATTAACCTTTATTTAACCAGGCAAATTCCAATGAGATCACAGATCTCTTTTGCCACTGAGGCCTGGGCCTGAAGGCAGCCTGGGGGAAACTGGATGAAAGGTTTAAAACGGTAATCTGCAGTATGTTACTCTTAGACAACACCCCATGGCTCTAAAGTGGACATTTGATTATTTCATGAATGGACTTCACTTTGTTGCATTATGTATTAGTGGTTGTGCGTGTTTAGTGTTGTAAGTATGTGACTTTGAATGACCCCAGACTGTTTCTACAACATTCTGTAGCTACCAGCCTGCTGAAATCTGTTTATGTTTCAACTGCATGTAGCATGAGCTACTTTAGTGCATTCTGCATGGCTTATTCGCTGTCAAGTTATCAAATGTGTGTTTATTTGTTTGCTGACATGCTGTGTGCAAACCTGTTATTGGTGATGTGTGTTTTAACGACGGTTTGTCTCTAAACTCCAGTTCGGATCCTTCAGCACACAAACCCAACAGGATGGAGAACAAACAAAAAAAGGGACTAAACATAATAAACTGAAGCACGTGCAGGTTTGTTGCCATGTTTGCTCATGGATGGATGACAGAACGAGCCTTGTGGTGCCTACAGCCAAATAATGAGACGTTGAATCTAAAATCGTAAGATAAAAGTGTTTGCAATAACAGCAAAGCAATTGAAAAAACATTAAGAGACAAAAGTGACACAGAATAAAGTATAACTGTGAGACTACAATGAAATGAAGACAGTGCAATCTGCTGGCTACCCTACCTTAAATTGAATTTTTATGTATTTGAATGTTTCTGTTCAGTGCCCCTGAGCCTGAGATAACTTCTGTTGTGCCTTGACAACTACACTGAATTGAATTGATGCCAAATTAATTAGGGCAACAAAATACAGTACTGTAATTACCTAGTGGCAAACTGATGATACCAGAGGCACAACCAATGACAGATGCAAACACCCCAAGCACACACGTCAAGAAAGAAAAGCTGAATGCTCAATAAATATACAAACAACCACATCAATTATCTAAAAATGCTAAGTCTGGTCCTCTGGACCACATCAATTATATCAAATTGATCGATCTTAAAAGAAGTGACACGTTATCAAATTAAAACAGAAAAGAATCCGTGTATGGTTCGGCTTTATCTCATGAATATAAAATAAAACAAATATATATATATATATATATATATATATATATATTAAATTAAGGGCTTATTCCTACTTGTGTTCGAACTTCTTTCTGTCGATGAACTATTTCTTTCTTCCCACCAGTGTTTCCAGCCATCTTCCGCCATCTTGTTTGATTACTTTTCCTGCTCGAAATCGTTTAGTTGGGCCTGCCTGGCTCAGGTTACTCGAGAGGGTCTTGGCTGCAGACTGCGGATGACGGCGGTGTCAGTCCCGGAAGTGGTGCTATTGCATTCCGGAACTGAAGGGGGCGCTGTTTTCATGATCGCTCCCGTCTGCAGACGGACAGTGTCAGTCCCGGAAGTTGTAGTAATGCATTCCGGAAGTGAAGGGGGCGCTATTTTCATAATCACTACTATAAATTAAAGAAGCAAGTAGCGCTTCTCGAAGTTGTGTGTGTGTGTGTGTGTGTGTGTGTGTCTCTTCTCTCAGCTTGTAAATATTAGTTGTTTTACAGTGTTGTTCACACATTGAAGTTGTCACAAATTTGTTGTTCATTTTTGGTGACATGTCTTTTTTTTTAAATCTGTTCTGCTGAAGTACATTAGCTAGCCTTTTGAGTTGTTTAGTCATCGTTTTGTTTTTCACATTGTGTTCTTTAAACAGTATGTACATTTTTGAGTGTCCCTTTTGTTGTATATCTGTTGATTTTCATTTTTTAAAATGTTTGTATATGTGTGCATTCAATGTTTAATATACTTTTTGAACAATGACTGGAATCAATACGCGTTTTCTTTAAAAAACAAATATGGCTAGGTTAGGTTGTTTATGTTTAGAATTAATAGTTCTTTTTTTAATCAAGCAACCACATACAGAAAGATGTTCAGTTACAAACATCTACAAACAATAAATGCAAAAATGAAAGGTATGCTCAGCGACGGTGGACACCGAGTGGAGGTGATGGAAACTCAGGTGAGGAGCAGTTGTTCACATCAAGCCGGACTTTATGAAGGGTAATCTGAGTAGACCAACACCAATATGCTGGGATGGAGGCGCAAATTGCTGATTGGCTGAACTGAAGACTTGCAATTTACACACAGGCTTAATTTATGTATCCACTGACTTCAAAAATGTTTTCATATAGAATCAAATTACCATTCTTGCAACGTCTACTGCCGGGACCCGACTACTGAAGATCATTTCTTGTCAAACGTTCTAAAAACTACTTCCTCTGAGTGTTAATTAATCCCTTTGGGTTTTGAAACAATTGGATATTTGAGTGCAGTTTATGAAGTTTCCAATGACACATTATGGTAAACAACGATAATATTTGAGCTCACCTGCAACCAAGCATATTATAGTTTTTGGAATGCAGCTGTGGTAAACCCACTACAGTATAGGGATAAGCGTGTGTGTATGATAATTAATGGATGGATAGTGTTCCTAATGTACATTTGTACATTATTTTATCAACTGAAGTTATTGAAGTTCCATGATTTGGTAGACTATATTTTATTATGTATAGGTGCATTACCTTTAAATATCCAAATGCATTTTGTTAAAAGACAAAGTTGTTATAATCTTAAGGGGACAGAGATGTTTGTAAAACCACAAAAAAATGAACAAATTTAATAAACATAAACATTTGTCTTTAAAATATTAATTAGCACCACTAGCGATGTTTGTAAAACCACAAAAAAATGAACAAATTTAATAAACATAAACATTTGTCTTTAAAATATTAATTAGCACCACTAGCGCCTTTAAAATATTAACTTCCATTATTTTTTTTTTAGAATAGCGCCACTAGTGCCTTTAAAATATTAATTTCCATTCATTTTGTTGTTGGTGCGTGTTTTAATGGCGCCACTAGCGCCCCCAATAGCGCCACTAGCGCCCCCTTCATTTCCGGAGTGCAATAACACCACTTCCGGGACTGACACCGCCGTCATCCGCAGTCTGCAGCCAAGAGTACTTGGGTTACTCGGTTAATCTGTCGACCAAAACGGACCAAAACGTCAGCTCGGAGAGGTGCTCATTGATTTTTTTGGGGGGTGAGTGGTAGGGGTGTAACGGTACGCTAAAATCACATTTCGGTTCGGTTCAATTACAAGGAGGGCTCGGTTCGGTTTATTTTCGGTTTATTTTCGGTACAAAAAAAAAAGACAAAATAAAGACTTACAAAATGTTTATTTTGAAAATATGCCAAAAATATGTTTGTATTGTATTGTAGTAATAAATAAAAGTGACCCATTTGGATGATATTTTAAATAAACAGCACTCTACAATAAATAAATTATATTAAAAATAATAAAAATCTTAATGAATACAATAACAGTCAGAACCAGAACAATAAGCAGCAACAGACTGTTTACAATCTTAACTAATAAAGTTTTTGTCCAGTAGCACCAGTGTGGCTGTATTTGTCCTCATTACTCACAACCTCTTCTTGGTGGGACTGGTCCTGGAACAGTTCCAGAGTTCAATTCAGTCATCACACACTTCTTAGCTGCAGCAGGTGATCTCTGGTGGATTTCCCTGAAGTGGAAGGAGAGCAGCTACCTCTGTAACTGGAAATACTGGAAATAAAACACAGAGGTAAAAAAATAAGTTAATAAGATTATAATTTTAAATAATAATAAATTATAAATAATAATTATAATAAAATAACAATACCTCTTGAACGGTTGAATATCTCACTCATCATCAGGGCAGGGTTTAAATCAGCTCCAGGACTTGTTGACCATCAGTTTTAGTTTTTTCATAAAGAGCTGAACTTTTTGACTTAAGTGTTGACGTGATGGATGTCTCATAGCAAGGATCAACTGTGCATTAAAAACTTTCAGACTTAGATTCAGAGCTTTAAAAACTCATACAGTTTGTGTTATTGATCTGGACCCATCTAAATTACCTGATGAAGTTGTTTAAATGCAGCTGTGTTGTTAGCGCACTTTGTAGAAGTTGTTTAAATGCAGCTGTGTGGTTAGCGTACTTTGTAACAGCTCGTTCACGTTCTGATGACGTAGTTTCCAGCGCGTTCACGTTAGACGTGTTGCTGCTGCAGATCCAGTCTTCATGAAAAAACGTCCACACACACAGCTTTGTGCGCTCGTCTTTTAACAAGAAAACCATAACGTTAACAAACAGGAAACCGCAGCGAGAAGCTAACGGCTAATGCTGCGCGTGCTGCGAGATAATAGCTCCGTGCTGAAACGCGCCCAGGAAATTTTGTTCCGCGGCGCACATATTAACATTCAATGAGTGAAAAAATAACCGTTTCGGTACAGCACGTTCGGTTCGGTCCACCTCCGTACCTTTTCGGTTCGGTACACCAACTACAACCGTTACATGCCTAGTGAGTGGTGTGTTTATATCATTAAACTATCTCGTAAACTCAGTGAAGTCGTGGAAATAAACACGACTGCATCGACAGGCTTCGTAACGGTGTAACACCGAGAGTAAATCTCGGCTAAATGCTACTTGATGCTAATGTTATCGAAGACGTACTGGTCACACCAGTTAGATTTACAAAACATTTTAGTCTCCCTTTTTTCTTTTCTTCAAACAAGCGGAAAGAGACTCGAATATTAAGGTCACAACAGAGATCAAATTACTATTTGGTTACCTCGTGTAACGTCCATATGCATTGATATTTTTTAACGAGTGTACAGTATTTTATTTTGAATTCAACTACCGTAATGGTGAATTAAAACACGCACTACAGATTTGAAGGCGTGTTTGTGCTTTGCGCCAAGGTCACATGTAAGCGGTAAAATTCAAACATGTTCCGAGAAATTTCATGTATTTTTTTTTATATCTGAACATTAAACAATTGAAATAATATATATTAACGCCACATGGTTGCTAAAGACTTTTAAGTCTTTACCTTAAAGGTTTTTGATCTACTTAAACTGATAATGCTTAATAATAAATTTAGATTAATTTGAAATTACATAGCACATAGCAATTTACAAAGCAAACTATGAATTGTTAAACAAATATAAATGAATGTATTTAAGTGAGTAATATATATATATATATATATATATATATATAAAATTGAAAATTAAATTAGTTATTTACTTATTATTTATAGAAATTTTTGTCTAAATTCTTATTAGATAAATAAGGATAAGGATTATTATAAGGATTAGTAAGCAGATATTTTCTTCATCTACCTTTCATTTTATATTTTATATTTATTTTTTCATTATATGTTTTTCTTTTCCAATTACATATACAGTATGTTAATTGTTGTATTTCATTATTGTAAATATTTTTATGTATACCGGTACTGTATACCATATATATATATATAATAAAATTCTCTTCAATTACATATATGTTAATTGTTGCATCTCATTATTATAAAATGAATAAATAAATAAACTAGTGTATAATGATGTATTATCTAGAGAAAATATATAAAAACACTATTCAGTTTTAAAGCAGGTTTTCAGCTAAAGTCTGCAACCACATTTTAACAAGTTCATTGATTTGTATGGTTTTTAAAAATCTAAATGTATTTCAGTTTCAGCTATTTCCTCTTTCTGATATTTAAATGTAGTTTGGTACAGACTACATTTTTAACTTTACACATTAAAAACTGAAATAATGTAATTGAAACGCCTTAAATATTGAGCTTTAAAATCAAGCAGTCTACCTATTTGCATTCCAGCTTATGAGTTTTTGTAGTTTTTTCATGTTACACTGCAGATATATTTCCAGACGGAAAAATATTAGTTATATTCAGAGTTTGCTGTGAGACTTGAGGCTTCTTAAAAAAAAAAAAAAAACACTTCCTCATTTACCAGGCATTTCTATTGGTTGCTGCTCTTATCGTGTTTTTTTTTTCTCTCCTGACACTGAGTTATAAAGCCCAACTGCACAAATGCATCAAGTTATTTACAATTTGAAAGCGGACGAGCTGAACTGCCAGAGAGCGAGGATTTATTCACCCGTGGCACAGACAAGTCAGTATCATCAGTCTTACTTTTGAATTGTTTGAATAGAGAAGTCAGATTGGTCCTCTTTGCATTGTGTGTTTGTTTGAACGCTGATGCATGTACCCAGATGAGAACTTGGCGTGCAAAAAGTAGGAACTTTATTTTCAAAAGGAGAACATTCACACTGTCAGATCAAGATAAAAAAACTTCTGCTTTACCTTTGCTCTTTCAGGTAACTGGTTCAACAGCATGTGCAGAGTTTTAATTGGTTCAGAGTGAGAACAAAAAAGCCATAAAATGCTACTTTTCTAAAAGTTGCAGCTTGAAGTTTTATTGCATTACGTCACAGTGGTTGGGTTTATCGTGGTTAAAAAAAAAAAACTTTTGTTTTGTGTCTTCCAGTGAACTCAGACTTTTACTGCAGTCACTAATGCTGGCTCTGTCTAGATGTTTGACTGCTCTGAGGTGGAGGCTTCCCCTGCGCTGCGCTGCTGTCCCCGTGGGGAGCTCCACCGCGAGCAGCCGGCCCGCCACCACGGCCAGAGCGCAGTTTTTAACCCAGACTGCGCTTTTCCACCAAAGTAAAGCCAAAGCAAGTCCTGATCCTAACAAGATCACTTCAGGCAAGGGCATGCTGTCACAGCTAGCTGTCCACTGTTACACTCAAATATTTCTAATGTAAACATTTTTTTTTTGTAGCAATTTTTTTCTTTCAGAAAATATAATTTAATTCAATCAGACTGAAGGTAAACTTCACAATAACAACAATATTTCTCTAAGTTAAGTTCCTTACTATTGACTTTTCATTGTTGCAAAGAGAACAAAATTTATTTCTGTGCAACTAAAAGCGGATTAGACAATTAAAGATACAGGTATTGGGGTTTAAAAATAAATGATTATCCAAATCCAAGTAAATAAAAATGGGTTATTTCCAGTTCCGTGTGGCCATAAGATCGTAAGGAAAATGCACCGATTAGTTTCTGTAAACGGGATTTTAAAACCTCGATAGTCGTGATTATCAGAGGTGTTTCATCTCATGAGGTTTAGTGTAAAGTGAGAACAAGTTCAGGCAGAAAGCACCGCGATAAACACTAATCAAACGTGGGCTTGTTGTCTGTTTTGTCCTCCTCGTGATGAGCATTAGAAACTGAAGCCCAGCTCAGGAAGAACAAAAAACATTTTAATAGCCTCGTGTTCAAGCACCAACTCGGTACGTTTGCCTCATTTTCACGCAGTGTCTGCCTTCTGGTCTGGACTGGACGAGGAGCTGTTGGAGATGGGGATGTGGTCGGTGGGTCTGGGGGCTGTCGGAGCAGCCCTAGCCGGCATCTTCTTGGTAAACACCGATTTTTGTCTTCCAAAAGGTTCGATGGCGACGCTGGAGTCCCTCGAAGATGCTGACCTGCTTTCCACGGTGGAAGGTAAAAAGACTGCTGTCAGGTCCAGTTTGACCAAAACCAAAGAAAACGTTTTGCGTTAAAGCTGCTTTTCTGTGATTGTTCACTAACGTGCCGTTGCGTTCTTGTTTTGTCTTCAGACGAGAAAGTCATCAAAGCCAAGAGCCTGTGGGAGAAGAACGGGGCCGTGGTGATGGCTGTGAGGCGACCGGGATGATTTTTGTGCAGAGAGGTAACGTTTTAGAGCTTGACGGTTAAATGTAGATGAGTGGCGGGTTTTGATTTGATTTGATGTTTATTCATTCATTTTAAAAGAACAATACAAGACAGTTTCATCAGATACAAGATTACAAGTAGGATAAAATGAAGGGAGCAGAAAGAAGATGAAATCAACCGCGAATTTAACCGCGGGTTAAATTTACATTCTTCCTTCAAACTCATACACAGGCTATATCCTGCTAAAGACTACTTGAATAAATTCAACTCTAACATTGTGGTAAACTGTTCATTTTGTGACATGAGACTGTTACCGTATTTTCCGGCCTATAAGTCGCACCTTTTTGCCTATTTTGCATGTCCTGCGACTTATAGGGCGAAGCAACATATTTAGGGATTTTTTCCCATATTTTTAGACAAATTTTTGGCTGAGATATGACTGTTTCCATTCATTCTGACGAAAAAAATTGAGCAGTACCACTTTCGGCCGCTAGGGTCCACCGACCGTTCCCAGATCATGTGTCCGACAGCAGCCTCCTCTGGTCGGACTCACTCTGTCGCAGCACGGCCTCCTGCTCTCTGGAGCTCTGAACTATACTGTTAGCTCAGTGTTTCACTGTTAGCAAAATAGCTCAAGAACCACACGACAGATTTTGATGAAACTTACAGAAAGTAATCACTGGATGGACATTTACAACTGATTAGCTGTAGGAGATGTTTGAGCTAAAATTCGATTTATTTATAATTTATTTTCGCAGCGCGTGCACTTTTGGAAGACCGTCAAAGCGAAACAATTTAAATCCTGCTGATTTGACCATTACGTTAATTTTTTTAAGGAAAAGTTAAGCTCAGAAACACTTTTGCTAATGTCAGCGAACATGTATATATATTTTAAGGTGTATATCTTGTTAAATCTTAAAGAAATGAAGCGTATCCGCTCGCTGCACGTGCACGCTTCGCAGCACAGACGTAGCAAAACTATTTTTTTTAAATTCAGCTTATTTGACTGGTACGTGCATTTATTAAGAAAAAGTTCAGCTCAGACACATATTTGCTATAATTTTCAGCAAACAAATAATTGTTTTTAAGTGTTAATCTTGTTAAAGTCCTACCGTGCACGCTCCTGTGGCCATTTCCGGGTTGTCATACATACACGTGTAACATACACGACGCGTTGGCGGTGACGCATAATAGATGCAACGTATACGGCGGTGCGACACGTTTATGGATTTTTTCCACTTTATTGGACATGATTGGACTGATGCGACTTATCGGGCGGGAAGTACGGTACCCATTTGTTCTGGCTGTGTTCTAAAAAGTGTTTTGGCAACATTTTTTGTAACTATGTTGACTCAAAGATACAAGCAAGCTTTCAGATGTATTGGGAACATGACATGTTTGGGTTTAAACATACCGGTAGTGGCAAAATGAACCCAAAGCTTTTCTTAATTAATCTATTCATCATTAAATTTTACATACACAAATGCAAATTTTTAATGAGAAAACCTGATTTCTCTGTTTTTTAAATTGAGTTTAAACAATATTTGCTTATAATTAGACCTTTGACTAATCAAAAATCAAAAACAACAATATGGGCTTGTTCCCATCTTGGGATTGTGGACGATCTGTTGTTTGAAAGTTTTTTTTACATGAACCTCCTTGGCACATATGTTACATTTTGTACAATAATTGTCTTCCTGCAAGAATAATATGACTGTCATTTTCCTCTTATTGTTTTAATTTATGCTCCCCCTGACCATTCTTCATTTATTGCTATGTTCAAATGTGTTGTTGTTATTCTTTGATGCAAATAAAGATTTTTTTAAATAAAAAATAATATATATACTGTATATATATAATTTACATTCTTCCTGCAGGAGGCCTCTGAGCTGTCCTCTCTGAAACTCCAGCTGGAGGAGCTCGGGGTCCCTTTGGTCGCTGTGGTGAAAGAAAACTTGGCCGCAGAGATCCAGGGCTTCAGACCGCACTTCGCTGGGGACATCTACATTGATGAAAAGGTTTGTAGGAAGAGATTTACTGCAACAAAGCGCTGATAATATCACTTTTAATTGTTTGAACTGTATTCATAAACCCTTGACGTTTATCGCATTCATGTTATCAGTTTTTATTATTGACTATGTTTGAGTAGCTGGGTCTGTAAAAGTTTTGACGCCTGCTGAGTCAGAAGTGCAGGCTGCAGTTGCCAAGAACATGAAAATATTGAGATTTGCATAACGGGTCTCCATTGAGCGATCCCAGTGACTTAAACAGCTTTGCCGTTGATCGTTTTCTCCTCTGCTGGCTGTTGTGGCACTGGGGGAAATCCCTTTGTATAATGTTTGGCATCATTGTGAAGCTTGGAGTAATAAACTTTCAAAATCTAGGGCTGCAATTCCTGACGACATTCCTCCAAATCGAGTATTCAAACCAGCACAGGCATAAACAAAACTAGCTTGTTGACAGACCTAATAACATTTCAACAAATAACGTTTCATATTGAAACGTTTAAGATGAATTATGACTCGTTTATCAGCACAGATCACAAAGAAGAATCAGATGCTGCAAAGTTTCTAAAGGATGCACCTTATTACACATAAGGTCTGATCAATTGATAGTTACGAACAGTCAGTATCTTACCTGCAGTAGAAGGCTGTCAGAGTAAAATCAGATATATAATCTCTGCTCAGAAGGCTGCTTTCAGAGCACATTTTCACCACTGACCTTAACCTTTAATATGTTACGCTACTTTTTCCTTTGTCATAGATAAAAATTGGCAGATTAAAAGAAAATCTTGATTATGATTGTGTTCAAAGAATTAGCTGCTATATGCTACCATTTTAAATTTTTGATCTAGCTGACAATAACTGCTTTGTATTTGTAGAAACGTTTCTACGGGCCGCTGCAGAGAAGGATGGGAGGTTTGGGCTTGGTTCGCCTCGGAGTGTGGAGGAACTTCATTCGGGCCTGGAGGTCTGGTTACCAGGGCAACATGAACGGGGAGGGCTTCATCCTCGGGGGAGTGTTCGTCATCGGAGCAGGAAACCAGGTTAGTTTGCCAGACATCAGATCCGTGCAGCTTCGCCTCGTCTGTCCCAACGGAGACTCTCCTACGTTTGAAATGTCTCGTTCTTTCAGGGAATCCTCCTGGAACACCAGGAGAAGGAGTTCGGGGACAAGGTGGAGATATCAGACGTTCTGCAGGCCGCAAAGAACATCGTTCCTGAGAAGTAATTTCTGCAGCGTCAACGAGTGGTTAAGATCAAATCCTGAACACTCTTCATTTCTGTTTACGTAGATTATTACAACAAAATACCTTTTTATTCATCCAATAATGTGCTGTTGAAGAGCTAATGTTTTTACCGCACACATCCGTGAATATTCCTCCTAGGTTCCACGAAACATCCAGAATTTTTTTTTTAATATTTTGCCACAGGGATTAAAAAAATATTTCAGGAACATCCAGATTCAGGTAGAGCAGCAAAACAAACTTGAAAATGTCAGAACTACTAATTTCAGTTTAAATGCCAGCTTTGTGATTGTGAATGACACATTTTAAAGCCATTAGCGTGTAAAATCTTAATTCCTGCTCCTGATCAGACACCGGAACGACCTCTGACACGAGCGACCGGAGTGTGTGCTGCGTGTGTGTGATGATGATTACTTGACTCTAAACTCAGTGAGAGGAGCGAGTTTGATGCCCAAACACACACACACGGGCTCAGTTTGTGACCTCGTGCAGACGACTGTGGTGCGATCTTGAAGTAGGTTTTGCTTTGTGTATGTGTGTGTGTAAAACTGTGCTGATTAGTTGCTGAAGGATATAAATAATAAAGACTTTCTTTATCGTTGTAACTTTCTTATTTTAAATGTATCGGGCAAAAATATAATTTCCACCCTCAATAAAACGTGTTAAAACAAATAAAAAGCTGTATCAGTTACTTGAATAAACCTGGTGCAATTATTTTTTTCTAAAAAGTATTTGGATTAAGGTAAATAACTAAAATAACGGCATGAAAATATCCACCTGCTTATGTTGGGCTGAATTTTTTTATTTTATTTCATGGTCAATTCTGCAAAGATGTTAGTTTGACCATAAGAATTATTGGTTCTTTATCAAATATAGTCTGAAAATAAAATCCATTCATGTTGCTAACATGTTTAGCAAGCTAGAGGCTTTTTCAGCTTTTGTGTACATTTTTATTGTCTAAATGCTGTGCATTAAACTGAATCAATTTTTTAAAACTGAAAACCTTTGAGGGTATAGAATACAGTATATTAAATTATTAACATGTACTAGAAGCTCTTTGGATAACAGCAGAGATAGTTTTTAATAAACTGTAAATTACCACTATGATTAATGCATTAAGGTGACAAACATTTATATCACACATTTTATTTTATTGCTCTCAGCAAAATACATTTCACATCAACATTTCAAATGATTGGGAAAAAAAAAAAAGAGGAAACACAGCACCAATACGGACGGGTCAACAAAATAAAACATTCATGGAACAAACTCTATCCGACTTCTCAACGTCTGCACGACAGAAGTGAGGTTCAGGGTTTTGTTGAGCTTTGACAAGGAGATGAAATGTGTTGGGATCAGTTTATATGTTTATTTCTCCAGAGCTGTGCTTGGTTGTGCTTTTGAATATATTGGTGTTACGCTGAGGACGTGGGGAATGAGGCAAAAGGTCTGATAAAGCTGCAGACTTCATCTATTTCATATCAAACTGTGGTAAAGTCACAAGCTGAGCTGAACCTTTCCAACTTTTGTTCTAGACATTTTTCTACAAGAAAACTCCTTAACCACGACGACATAAATCACTTAACACAAAGATAACATTCAGTGTACGCATGAAAAAAGCTTGGTTTGTGACTAATATCAGCTAAAGAGTCATCACTGACCACACACTGTAGATGTTAAAGAATTAAATAAAGCAGCAAAGTCTGTGAAACTACCCTGCAGCGCTGCATTATACTTCTTACATTCAAGCATTTCAAAATAAAAGGAGTGACTGCTGTCAAAAAGATAAGTGCATGTGGATTATAAATTATAAGATATGGATGTGATGGAGAATGTACAAAGATTTAGAGATTAATTAATTTTGAATAAGGAGAGCCATCGGGAATAAAAAAATAAAATAAAAAAAAATCTCAGAACTGCTCACATTCTGGTAAGTTCTAAGCCGCGGTCACCATATTTTATAGATGACATAAAAACTTATTTTTGCCACTACAAAAATTTAAATGATAGTCCAGATCAGAGGTCTGCAACCTTTATGATCAAAAGAGCCATTTTTCACCTTCGTTCTGGAGCTGCAACAACCTGCTCCAGCTGTGGTTATCAACTGGTGGCCCATGGGCCACTTTAGGTTTGCTGGTGGGGGCGACATTATAAAGCAAAAAATATCTTATTTTTAACATTTATTAAAGAAAAATATCAGATTCTTGTAAGGGGGGGCATTTTCAGATTTTACCATCTTTTTATTTTAAAATATTCTATAAACTATGCAGACAGTTCTTCATATAAAGAATTAAAGCATATGTTTTACTCATTGTACTCACTCCAGTGTTCACATATTTGCAAAAGAAATGACAGCTAAACTGTTTGAACTACGGTAATCTTTTTTGTTGTTTGCAGAACCAATAAAATTCAGTTTTATTTCAGTTTTGGTCAAAGCTTGAAAAAGCCGCTGCAGAGGGACCAGAGAGCCAGATGTGGGTCCAGATGCTACGCCCTTTACATCATCAGTTTTCTTTAAATGAACAATAATTACAAATTTCACTTTTAACAGCCTTGTAAATACATTTGACATTCACGTCCCACAACCGTTGAGATATCACTGGTAATCGTTCTGGGTCCAAAAAAGGAACGCTTCTCTAAATCCGACTGCTTTTTAGCTCAAGCAGCGCTCGATTGTAACAGTTTGTCTGTAAACAAGCAGCTGTGCACACGTGGGGCCGTTTACATAGAGCCATTAAATCACTTTATCCACATTTTGTACAACACATTCAAGAAAAAAATAGACTTATCTTTACATAATTAACACTTAGATAAATTCACCATTATTACTATAGAACCACACAGGACGGAGTTTGATAAATATACTTGATCCGATATGCTCAAACTGAAACTTTCCACTTCAATAAAGCAACAGATAACATTTCTGTGCACAAAACGGTCACCCCTCACTGTACACTGGATATTTTAAAGCCACCTCACATTACTGACTAATATTTGGTGCAAGAGAACTTTTGCAGGTGGCCACATTTTTTACAAATAAACCTTTTATGCTTCATTTTCAACAAACGAAAAGCTTTCATTCAGCAAGGCCAACACTGCACCGCCAGCCATTGTTGCACTTTAACCATGAAACTGGTCAGACTCACAAGGGAACTTCAGATAAGATAGCAGTTTTTTTCTACCCACTTCCTCTCAGCAACATGTGGAGATATTACACTCACGCATCTTAAAACAGGCATTCTTGCAAACAGTATGCAAACATGACTTCTTCATATTAATACAAACACACCTTTGAGATTTTACTCAAATAGCTGTAATATAATTTTTCAATACATCTGTTTTGACAGGTAACTAGCACCACATGAAGGTGTCGATGAACATGAAGGAATATAAGTACACTTATAGGAGAGCAAGAGGGGATTAAAAGGGCTGCACTGGTGGACAAAAGGCAGACAAAACCGGATATTTTGCAATGGGGGTGGGGGGTGTACTAAGCTGCTTAACTTACCCTTTAGGCTTTTAATGTAATTATATAAAGGTACTGAAAAAAATAAAGGCAATGATTTAATCCTATGTCAAATATGTCATTTAAAAAACATTGTTAAGCTTCCAAAAACAGTGATGTGACAAAGCAGGAACTTAAAACATGGGCACACAAGACAAAAAACATGTTATTTACAACATAAAAGCACAAGCTGGAATAATCTATCAGGACTTTAGGCTGAGCGTAACATGAATGAGACGAGTAATCAGGTGTTACACAATCGGTAGTTTTAACCAGCGGAAGACAAAAAATAAAGTAAATTTTTTTTATTCTAGATCAAAATTAGGGATGCACGATATTGGATTTTTTTTGGCCGATATCTGATATGCCAATTTGGTCGATAACCGATACCAATACTGATATTTTTTCCCCATGACCAACTTACAGAGACTACATAGCTTTCTCTGCAGTGGGATTAAAATACTACATTATTCTGCATGGTCTTTGTTAATTTGGCCTGATACCAAATGCAGATGCCAAAAAGGGAAAATGATGCAACACTTCAACTTGAATTATATTCAATGTCAAATTTATTCATGACATTTACTCTCTCTAACACAATGACAACACTCAAACAGTCATACAAAAACAGTGCCATATATATATACAGTATATATATATATATATATATATATATATATATATTAGGGCTGGACGATATGGCCAAAATTTTTATCACGATATAGTTCTTAATATATATATATATATATATACACATATACACACACACATACACTGTATATATGTATACACAGTGCCTTTTATCAGTGAGTTTTTTTTTTATGGAATGGCCGATGTCCGATATTTAACTTTATCGCCAATATCGGCCGATACCGATACCATGCCCATAATATCGTGCATCCCCAGTAGAAATATTAATTGTAAATGATCAACAACTTCCAGTGTTTGACTTGAAGCAGCCCAAGACAAATAAAAACAGCAGTACTGTACACACAAAAACATAAACAAACTGAGCTTTTGTCTCCCAGTTGTGCCCATGGTAACAGACGTGCCAGTGCGTGTGTAATGGATGTTTGTGCTTTGAGATGCGGCTGCGCCTACAGGCCCTTGTTGAAGTAGACCGTGGTGGTGTGAGGACTCGTCTGCCGTATCCTCTCCTGCAGATCTGCTTCCAGGCTGCTCACATTCATGGAGCTACAAAGAGACAGTCGGACGTTACTGCGATGCCACTTTACGTTTAATAAGTCTTCACGAGCAACGACGGGCGACTGAAAGTTACCTTTTCTGAGGAAACAGGGCGCAGCACAGAGGAGTTGCAAACACCAGGCTACAAATGAAATGAGAATAGGACACCCCTTTTAAATACAAACACAATATGATAATAGTAAAACACGCTTCTATAAGTGTATTTCACGTACCACAGACCGACTAGCCCAACTTGGATAGGAGCGTTTAGAACTGGGAACCGCTGCATAGCAACAAAAATCAGGGACAGCAGAAATAAACGGTTAAGTAACTCGTTAAAAACAAATAAACAGGACTCGTTAACGCAGCGTTTACCTTCATGAAAGCTCTTTTCTCCAGAGCGTTCATTATAACAGGAGGAATGGCTGTGAAACAGAAAAACAAGTCAGCAAAGAGCTTAAACCAAAAAGGAAATATCACAAACGAGACAAGTTAATGTGTCCCTCACGCCATCACCACAGTTAGATTTTAATTTTTATAGATGTTTGATGTGAAGCCAGTGCTGATGATAAAAGCTATATTGGCTAATGGCTATCATTTAGAGTCAGAGTCAGAGTCAGAGAGAATTTATTGTCATTTGCACCGCATGTAGTACATGTGTTGAAAACGAGATTATGTACACAGGGTCCCAGTTACATCCAACAACAAATGCAAGAGAAATACAATAATAACATCTAGGATTAACTAAGAGAGACATCACATCAGCTAGTAATACACTAAGCCCTAATGTAGTAGAAAAACATCATTAGTCACCAGATTATTCTAACTCCAGATGTTTGTGTAAGTCTATAAAAGCAAGTCAGGAGGAGAGCGATGGGCTGCTTACTTTGCTTTGGTCCAAATGTAAAACAGGTTTGTGATCTGTTACCCACGATCATAACAGTGTAAAATATCCACAAATCAGCCAAGACTTTTCTGTTTATTTTTTTATTTTTTATTACTAAAAACAGCTGCTTTCTGCAGGTAAAATAATCCTGTTGAGGCTGTTTTGACCAAAGACCAGCCTGGTTCTCGTTTACCCAACTGATGTTGAAGCATTCTGACCAAAATCTCAGACTAAATATTTAAATGTGTATGTTTCAAGGGAAAAATGTCAGTGTGATAGGAGCAAATATTAGGAGGACAACTGTCTGGATTTGTTAATAAAATCTGCTTTGGATGTCGATCTAAGCATCTGCTGAATTTCAAGACTGATTGATTATTCATTTATTCATTTTATGATTAAAACACACAACAATAGTACATACAATAAGAGAAAAAAGACATATATAAAATGAAAGGCGGCAGAAGAAGAAAAAAATCTTATTTTTTCTGCCCCTTATTCTCCAATAAACAATTCATACAAACAACTCATTTGATTACAAAGATAATAAACAACTTAATTTTAACCTCCAAAAAAACACTTGATACAACCAACTCATATAATTTCCAAAATAGTGAACAACTTAATTTTTAATTACTAATTTCTACCATCTGTATCTTACACAAACTACTAAATTTCAACTCATTTAAATATATGTTTTTAACCGTTTAAACTTAATCATTCTTTTGAATACAACCATTGATTGGACCACTTTAATATCAGATTCCAATTCATTCCATAACCCAATTCCTTGAACTATGGTAGATCTTCCCCTCGAACTAGTCCTAAAAGGTGGCTTCACAAATACATTTGTCCCCTTAAGATTGTAATTACTCGTTCTTCTGACAAAATACTTCTGAATATTAGAAGGAAGTGCATTAGTTTGAGCTTTATACAAAACTAACTAAATATTATAATCAACTAAATCATAAAACTTCAACAGTTTCAATCGATAAAACAAAATGCTTGAAGGATGATGGAAATTCTTTCTGGTGATAATTCTAATAGCTCTTTTCTGCAATATAAAAATTGGCATTGTAATTGATTTACACGCCGTACCCCAAACGCTAATACCATAAATTAAGTGTGGCACAAATACTGTAATGTACTGTATTATACAACAAATAAAATGCCTTATCATTTAGTAAATCTCTAACTCTATAGAATATCGCAATAGACCTCGATAATTTTGCTTTAACTGAACTTACATGTTGTTTCCAAGACAATTTTTCATCAATGATGATGCCCAAGAACTTCACTTCAGAAACTCTGAATTTCAGATCCGTCAATTAAAAATGGTACATCAATCGATTTATTTTTATTACTAAATATCATGTAACTAGTTTTATCCAAGTTCAACGTTAATTTATTAACTTTAAACCAACTCTGAATTTTTGCAAGTTCCGTCATCATTAATTTTAAAGTTTGTTCAATATTGTTACCACAACCAAAAAAAGTGGTGTCATCAGCAAAAAGAATGCACTTAAGTTGTCCTGAGACCTGTACCAAATCATTTATATATACCGGTAATATAGTTTTGGTCCTAGTATCGATCCCTGAGGAACTCCACATATTATAGTGGTGAGCTCAGATTTCACCTCATCCATTTGCACAAACCGTTTCCTATCACTCAAATAACAACATACCCATTTCAATGACAGTCCTCAAAACCATATCTATGTAACTTGTCAAGGAGTATGTTATGATCATCTGAAAGATTTTATTAAATTCAATTTATTTATATAGCGCCAAGTCACAACAGAAGTCATCGCAGGGCACTGAACAGAAACATTCATATATATAAAAAAAAGAGCTAAAAATAAGGAATTGGGCGCAAAATTTGGCCTGAAATGTATCAAGTCACTTTAAACCAATTTATTCCGTCATTCCTGAACAGAACTGATGAGCAAACAATGACCAGACAAGTTCTAAGTTTATTCCCTGCTATCACAAAAACTGTGACTTTAGCTACTTTAAAATTACCCATTGCAGGAACTGCCATGCCGATTCTTGACACCACCACCTGCACGATGGCTTGCTGGGCAGCGTTGACCGATTCTCCTAACCTGTTTCCGTTCTCGTCCGTCACAGGGATACCGTGCTTCAACTCCCTGGCAGAAAATAACGGAAAAAATCTTGTATAAGCCGTCAGATGTGACACCTACATGTTCTTTTTGTTACTGGCCTCACCTCTGTCTCATAAAGGGAATATTAATACAGTTAGCAGCAGCGACGGCAGCAAATGGGACAAACCGACTGACGATTGGGGGGAGGCGCTGCAAAGACAGGAAAACAGGGACACATTCAGAACAACTGGCATCACATCCCCAGTGAGTGTCTGTTTCAGATCATCTTATCTGAATATTCATGTGAACCACGTGCACTACCTTAGCTAAAGACTTGAGTCCCAGGGCAGTGACTACAGCTCCAGTAGTAGCACTAACGTAAGCTGCACCAAGCTGGCTGCAAAGAGACATGTGAGGTTCATACATTAAACATCAACTTCCTGTTTCAGGACTGTCGCACATCAAAAATGGCTGATTTACATGATAACACTGAAGACTGCACGAGAGGCAGCACTGCAGAAAGAAAATGTACCACTATATAATACAAACCGGATTCCAAAAAAGTTGGGACACTAAACAAATTGTGAATAAAAACTGAATGCAATGATGTGGAGGTGCCAACATCTAATATTTTATTCAGAATAGAACACAAATCACAGATCAAAAGTTTAAACTGAGAGAATGTATCATTTTAAGGGAAAAATATGTTGTTTCAAAATTTCATGGCGTCAACAAATCCCAAAAAAGTTGGGACAAGTCCATTTTTACCACTGTGTGGCATCCCCCCTTCTTCTTACAACACTCAACAGACGTCTGGGGACAGAGGAGACCAGTTTCTCAAGTTTAGAAATAGGAATGCTCTCCCATTCATGTCTAATACAGGCCTCTAACTGTTCAATCGTCTTGGGCCTTCTTTGTCGCACCTTCCTCTTTATGATGCACCAAATGTTCTCTATAGGTGAAAGATCTGGACTGCAGGCTGGACATTTCAGTACCTGGATCCTTCTCCTACGTAGCCATGATGTTGTGATTGCTGCAGAATGTGGTCTGGCATTATCTTGTTGAAAAATGCAGGGTCTTCCCTGAAAGAGATGACGTCTAGATGGAGCATATGTTGTTCTAGAACCTGAACATAGTTCTCTGCATTAATGGTGCCTTTCCAGACATGCAAGCTGCCCATGCCACAAGCGCTCATGCAACCCCATACCATCAGTGATGCAGGCTTCTGAACGGAGCGTTGATAACAACTTGGGCTATCCTTGTCCTCTCTGGTCCGGATGACATGGCGTCCCAGTGTTCCATAAAGAACTTCAAATCGTGACTCATCTGACCACAGAACAGTCTTCCATTTTGCCACACTCCATTTTAAATGACCCCTGGCCCAGTGCAAACGTCTGAGCTTGTGGAGCTTGCTTAGAAATGGCTTCCTCTTTGCACTGTAGAGTTTCAGCTGGCAACGGCGGATGGCACGGTGGATTGTGTTCACTGACAATGCTTTCTGGAAGTATTCCTGAGCCCATTCTGTTATTTCCTTGACAGTGGCATTCCTGTTTGAGGTGCAGTGACGTTTAAGGGCCCGGAGATCACGAGCATCCAGTAGAGTTTTACGGCCTTGACCCTTACGCACAGCGATTGTTCCAGATTCTCTGAATCTTTTGATGATGTTATGCACGGTTGATGATGATAACTTAAAAGTCTTTGCTATTTTACGCTGGGTAACACCATTCTGGTATTGCTGCACTATCTTTCTGCACAACAATGGTGGAATTGGTGATCCTCTTACCATCTTGGCTTCTGAGAGACACTGACACTCTGAGAAGCTCTTTTTATACCCAATCATGTTGTCAATTGACCTAATTAGTGTTAATTGGTCTTCCAGCTGTTCGTTATATGCTCAATTTCCTTTTTCCAGCCACTTATTGCTACTTGTCCCAACTTTTTTGGGATTTGTTGACACTGTGAAATTTTGAATCAACATATTTTTCCTTTAAAATGTTACATTTACTCAGATTAAACTTTTGATCTGTCATCTATGTTCTATTACGAATAAAATATTGACATTTGCCATCTCCACATCATTGCATTCAGTTTTTATTCACAATTTGTTTAGTGTCCCAACTTTTTTGGAATCTGGTTTGTAATAAGTTGCATTGAATACTAACTACAGCAAATGTTGAATTATGTTTTGGAAGCTAACCCCTACTCCCCTGCTCTTATATCTGGATACATTTGATGCACTTTTGCAACACAATGAAGTCTGTGCTCAAATGCATGCCGACCTGGCATCGGAGGGAGTTTGTAACGGATGTCAGCACGAGGTCATGCCGACACGAGGCTAAACATGCCAAACGGTGGAACATAATACCGCAGTGAGGGAGAGGAGAGCAGTTCCCACAGCCTCCTCAAAGACACTAGTTAAGAGCAGGGGACACGAATGACTTAGAGGTGAAGTGAGTGAAGTCCCCCCTACTTCACGGTGATGGGAGCATCCCCGCTGCGATTGGTGTAATTCACAATAGCGTTGAAGGACTGATTGACCCACTGCCAGAACACGACGGCTGGAGTAGTCCTGCAAAAACAAGAAAACAGCACATCACAATTATTAGTTTTATTTTATGAATCTGTTCATTTGAAGCAAACAATAAACACTGTTACAGCAGAGCACAAAGTCAATACAATCCCCCTCTACAAGTTTGACATTTGTAATTTGAATACACACCGCCTGCGCTTTCAATTAATATTTCACAGCAGCACTGCCTGCAACGGCCGATGGTTTACCAGGAACCCTGCTTTTTTAGAAGTTTCTGTGCACAAGATGAAGAGCAAGATTTAAGTGACAGTCGTGTTAGATTAGACGTCACATGGGTTTAAATTTTACTCAAAATCAAATTATATCAAGATGGTTTATAATCTGCATAGTAATAAGTTCCTGAAGGTAAGGAAGTGAAATATTGTGCAACAGCCAAGTCGTACATCTAATTTCAACTTGACTGTTACTTTTCACTTGAAAAATAAACTAAAGGAGAAAAATGAGTCATAAACCACTAGAGACAGCTGCAACAAATGCTCAAAAAAGAAATGTAATCATTTTAATGGGTCCAAGACTTCAAGTAGTATAATTTGTAAAGGATTCTCTACAATAAACTTTACATTTAAGATTTTACTATGATAATATTAATTCATCCAACTACATTTAAGTCTCCAACAGGACAGTTTTACATATTTTTAAGCAGTAGCTCATTTCTTTTAATCAGATAATTATAACTTTCATAATTTTTTAACAGAATAACTTTCATGGTTGAATTATTTCCACACTTGACTTTTCTGTGGTTTTTGGCGCCCTCTAGTGGCAACAAGAAGAAATGTGTCAAAAACCAGCTGTAATAGAAACGTTGCTGAAAATAAGATTGTATAAATGTTTGAGAGAATGTTACATGATTTGAAAACAATTAGGAAATACAAAAACAAAATATAATCTATAATCATTTCACATTTGGAAAACAATTATAAATGTCAATAAAAAAAGATTACGGGTCGGCAAATCATGTCATCTGGACCAGTTTCATTAAGTGAGAAACGTTTCGTCTCCCATCCAGAGGAGTTTGTTAGTCTGCGGCCTGCCAACCAGACGTGTCCCATAGGTAGCCTTCATTGCTGTGTTTCAAACCAACCTCTTGTTGGATTCTCAGAAGCAGGCACATACAAACAGGGCACACCCGTTCAAAACAATCATGTACAACAATTAAATGTTTAAGGGCAGACTTGATATTCACTGAAACAGTCCAAGGACACCAAGGCCAAAGTGGTTTAGGCCAAAGTGACATTTATAAATGTTATTAAAACAAAGTTTTGTTGAGCCTGCTTAATTTTAAAATGAGCATTTCTGCATAAACACAGTAAATATTTTCTCGATTGTATATTTTCTCCAAGTCATTATCCAGTTTATATATATATTTTTAACTTATTTGATGACATTTCTTGACAAGCTATTTTTAGAAAATATAAAACCTTTATTTTTTCCTTTCTTGCTGTGTTTAAATAGGGGGATGGTTGTTGAGAGGTTTTAGTTTTCAGCTGTTAGTGCAACATTTTTCCATCTTTAAGAGGATTTTAGCTGTGTAGGGATTAAACTATTTTTATACTCTGCTGTATTTCAGTCGACATAGCAGTCAAACAAACTGTAAAACCTGTTTATTAAAACGGGATTATTTCATTTTGAATAAAATTATTTGTACAATGTGTGGCTTTGAACGTGTGCTGAAGCTCTGCTGTACCTGTAGAAGGTGAGCATGCAGCCTGTGATGGACATGTTCATTGGCACCTGAGCAGACATCCGGCCGATCACAAACATCTTCTCTCCCGTGTCGGGGTGGAAGGCAGAGTCGTAAACGTACTTGGCTCTCCAGAGTTCATCTTCGGTCAAGCCAGGTTTGACAATCCCAGCTCTGAAAATGTTGAGAGTTTATAAATGGGAATTTTAGCAAACCTAAGGTAAAAAAAATTAATTGTGCTTTTTGTCTTTGTAACACATGTAATGTAAAAAAATGTGCAATAAGCTGATTATTTAAAGCCATAACAGCCAGTCAGTTTAATTTCTGACTCTGTTCTTCATCACCTGTAGCTCTCCACAATCACTTTGGCCTCCTCTAAAGTCTCAGAAGACAGCAGGATGTTTCTGGGATCTGTGACCATGAAGAAGTGCTGGGCTCGCCCCATGAAAGTGCCTTGGTCCCATCTTGGCTCTTTGATGTTTATGTTGAGGGACAACTCTTTAGACATATCAGATCCTGAGAGAAATGACATGTTTGATATTACGTCCAGACAAGAAAATATAAAACCGAGACTAAACATGCAACAATTCTTATCTGAAGTTGAATCGTTTAATCAACGAACATAGAAACAAAACAACAAATCTCACCAATGAGAAGGCAATCTTTTAAACACTCTTTCAGTTTGATTTACAGATAAATCATCTTAAAAGCCCTGGTGGTGCAGTTAAGCCCACATTAAAACCTCTGCTGTCACACAGAGCCTCCGCCAACAGTTTCATAATGTTTTTTTTTTTCATACTGCACAACAACAACAACAACAACAACAACAACAACAACAACAACAACAACAACAACAACAACAACAACAACAATAATAATAATAAAATCAATACAGTATTGAATGCATCAAAGCAGGTACCACACTGACTTGTGACAGTCGTGACTGCGGATAAATACTGTATAAAGAAAATAATATCTGCAAGCAACAAATGTAGCTTGGGGGTACAGGGCAGAGCTGTGATCTGGTACAAACAGTGTACTGTACAGTATTATGGTGTCCTATAATTACGAAAACAATCGTGGTTGAGCAGTTACAAAGAGCTTTTTCCTCGTCACAATCACGAAAACAAAAAGACATTCGTGACAGATGGGACTGGAGGAGTCACGATGTGTCACTTCTCTCAGCATGTAGCCACCCGGCTAACAAGTTAGCCAACAGTAACACCAAAACTCACACTCTGGAGTACAGAAATAATATGTCAGGACTTCACAATGAAATTAAATTCACATTGCTTCTAATGTGAAGACAGAATAGTTGGCAGCTTATGAGTTAAATAAATCATTTAGCAACAATGTCCAACCAGCTAGCGGCTAGCCAGCCAGATGAACTGAAGGTTTACACCAGCTAATGCTAGCATCCCTGTTAGCTTGGGGGGATTTCAAGACGAAGCATACGTGGACTTCACCGGGATGCGGTTTAAAATATTCAGATAAAATTGCGAGGTCAATACTAAAACATACCTGTTGTAATTTCCTAGATGTTTTGAAAATGTATGACCTCTCAATATCACAGCTTCTCCCGGCGGGGTGGACCTATGATGCATTAAAGTACTCTTGAAAGTGTCGTAAAATACAATTATTCAATGGGATTGTTGGTTGAAATAACCCAAGACAATTAAATAAACATGCAATGATTTATGAATATGTCCACAAACGTT
>JBBPBX010002022.1:19435-37239 GCA_038048925.1 Garcialebias charrua | reverse complement strand
ATGTATGACTTGTTAGCAGAATTTTGCCATAATTTTAATTACTGACATACCGGTATGTCTTGACTTTATTTTAGCAAATATCACAAAAATACAACTACGGCATATAAAATGGAAGAGAAGTAAAATAAAACATAAGTAGGACTTTCTATTTCTTTGCCACATTGGACTGTGAACTTCTGGTGGACATTTTATTTATTTTTATTTATTTATATAAATTTATTCATTTCAGATAAAAACAACACAAGAAAACTACAACACCACGTTAAAAAAAACATGAAATGAAAGGAAGCAGAAGAAGAAAAGATATTATCATATCTGCCCCTTCTTTAACAAAAATAATTCAATCAATTCAAACAACAATCATCCACAAAACAACATAATAAATACCTCATCACACTTTACCATATGTAGTCATTTGGATATAAACCAAATTTATATATATATTTTCAGAAATTTAGTTTAAATCATTTTCTTAAA
This sequence comes from Garcialebias charrua, assembly GCA_038048925.1. NCBI lineage: Eukaryota > Metazoa > Chordata > Actinopteri > Cyprinodontiformes > Rivulidae > Garcialebias > Garcialebias charrua. The sequence continues at coordinate 36,762 of JBBPBX010002022.1, read as the reverse complement.
CATAGACATTGACTTTGCAACTTTAGTATCATTTTCCAAACCATTCCACAGACCTATTCCATGAATTAAAGTGGACCTACTCTTTAAACTTGTTCTATGCTGTAGCATAACAAAAATATATGCTCCCTTAAGATTGTAAGTACTTTTCCTTTTTACAAAAAGCGTTTGGATATTTAAGGGTAATGTGAAGTTCTGAGCTTTGTACAACACTAAAAGAATATTATAGTCAACCAAATCCTAAAACTTCAGTAACTTCAATTTGCAAAACAAAACATTTGATGGATGGCCGTAATGTTTTCTTGTAATAATTCTTATAGCTCTTTTNTAGTCATTTTCTTAAACATAGACATTGACTTTGCAACTTTAATATCATTTTCCAAACCATTCCACAGACCTATTCCATGAATTAAAGTAGATCTACTCTTTAAACTTGTTCTATGCTGTGGCATAACAAAAATATCTGTTCCCTTAAGATTGTAAGTACTTTTCCTTTTTACAAAAAGCGTTAGGATATTTAAGGGTAATGTGAAGTTCTGAGCTTTGTACAATACTAAAAGAATATTATAGTCAACCAAATCATAAAACTTCAGTAACTTCAATTTGCAAAACAAAACATTTGATGGATGGCAGTAATGTTTTCTTGTAATAATTCTTATAGCTCTTTTCTGTAAACAAAAAATAGGCTTACAAGTTATAGTTTTACACATGCTGTACCCCAAACATCCACACAATAAATTAAATGCGGGATTATTATTGTATTATACAGTATAACAAATACAGTACAGTGCTTTATCATTTAATAAATCTCTAACTCTATACAGTATAGCACTGCAATGGACCTAGATATTTTAGATTTTACAAAATGTGTGTTGTTTCCATGACAACCTATCATCAATAATTGCCCTCATACATCTCCTACATGTCTTTGCGTGAGTGCAGCTACAGTGTGCGCTCTCAGGACATGATTACCTGCAGTGTTCCGTCAGTGAGGACTGAACTTGGAAAAAGGGCCTTCTCCTATTCTGCTCCTGCTTCATGGAATATCTTACAAAAAGATCTGAAGCTCTCGACCTTGACTTCTCTAAATGGTTTTCAGAATCTGTTGGAATCCTGGCAAAAACCAATGCAGATTTGTTCCTGTCTTTGATTTTATACGTCTACCTTATAATGTTTTGCTAGTTTTTTGATACTTTGTTAAAAAAAATATATATATATTTTTGTTTTTTTCTCTCTTTTTGTTTTCTATTGTTTATTGTTTGTTTGTTTATTGTTTAATGAAATTCTATCACTGCTGTTCATTGTTCTTTAGTTTTAGCAGGTCGCTTTCGTAAATGAGCCCATGAGGTTCAAAAGATTTACCTGACTAAATAAAGGTTGAATGAATGAATGCAAAATAATTACACCCAAAAACGTCACCTCCCTTACCCTACATATCTCAGTACCATCAATCTTAAAAGGAACATCAACGGTTATATTTTTCTTACTATATATCATATAATTGTTTTTTTCCAGGTTCAACGATAACTTATTTATTTTAAACCAATATTATATTTTAACAAACTCAATATTTATCAACTCAAACATTTTTTATTTTATTTTTTATTTTATTTATTGATTTATTCATTTTACATTGTTAAAATAAAAACATTCTTACATGTAATATTAAAAGCAAGAAAAAACATAAAATGAAAGGTGGCAGGAAGAAGAAATCTTATTATACCTGCCCCTTTTTTTCCAAAACAAAAAACAAAATCAATACAAACAATTCACTCCAACAATAGTCGTCAATAAGCAATCGAACCAAAAGAGTAACTCATGTCAATTCTAAAATTCTAAAATATTCTAGTACAATAACAATTAAAGACATTTTTAGTATTTTGTTAACAATTTAGTTTTAATCATATTTTTAAACACAAGCACTGATTTTGCAGATTTAACTTCATTACCTAAACCATTCCACAAATCAACTCCCTGTATTGAGACAGACCGCCCCTTTAAGCTTGTTCTATTTGTTCCAAGTCTTTACCCAAACAAAAGAACGTAGTGTCATCAGCAAAAATAACACATTTAAGGACACCGGACATATCCATTAAATCATTTACATACAACATAAACAACTTAGGTCCAAGTACAGAGCCTTGTGGCACTCCAGATAAAACATTGCATAAATTAGATAAATTAAATTTTCTGTCATATTAGAGATAAAACAACTCTAATTAATACTTGACTAATCAATCAGTACTTGTATGAAGTTGTACTTAACAGTGTGTCATGTTTTGTGTGTTTCCAGGAGGGGATGACAGTGAAGACATCCACACAGTGACGGTGGATAAGAGTCCAGACGGGCGTCTTGGCTTCAGTGTCCGCGGGGGTTCTGAACATGGGCTCGGCATATTTGTCAGCAAGGTTGAGGACGACAGCTCCGCAGGTAAGGAGAGGCAAAAGCGCACGCTGCGTTTTGTTTACATGTGACCTTTGCTCTCGTTTGCTTGTGTCTGCGCCCGCAGCGCAGGCGGGGCTGACGGTGGGCGATAAGCTGGTGGAGGTGAACGGGGTCAGCCTGGAGAGCATCACCATGAGCAGCGCCGTGAAGGTCCTGACGGGCAACAACAGGCTGAGGGTGGTGCTGAGACGAGTGGGGAAGATCCCCGGCATCCGCTACTCAAAGGAGAAGACGACGTGGTGAGAAGAGGCAGCTCAGTGGATAAAAACGCGTTCACGTTGAACGTTTGCTCTAAATTCATATCGTTGTTCTAGTTCTTTGTGAGCTTGGAGCTCCTACAGGTTGTCTGTCTTCTTACTGCATCCTGGTTTCATGTGGCAGCGCTGGATGGATTACTGCTGTGACCTTTATGGTGTTTCTGATTAACCGACACTGACAGATTTGACTTCAGTGGATAAAAGGCGCAGCGGTGGAACCTCTTTGCCCGTGTGTGCAGGGTGGATCTAATTCACCGGCGGATGGTGGTGGAGGAGAGCGGCCGGACACCGTCAGAGGCCAGCTCGGACTTCGCTCTCCGTAGGATCATCCACCTCTTCACCACATCAGACGACTACTGTCTGGGCTTCAACATCAGAGGAGGCAAAGAGTTTGGACTTGGCATTTATGTCTCAAAGTATGAACACAGACGTGAGAGTTCAAGCAAGTTTGTCTAATGCTCGTTTCACTTTTGCACGGGGAGTTTGAAGCAGATAAACTAAATGAGTGGAGTTTTATAAACTCCTGGAGGCATGACTGTTATTAAAACACATTTCTTCTGAACTGCAACAAATATCTCCTGTGTGGGCTCGTCTGTGAACGTCTGTGTACGTCTCCTCCAGGCTGGACCCAGGTGGGCTTGCTGAGCAACACGGCATCAAAATGGGGGATCAAATACTTGCGGCCAACGGGGTGAGCTTTGAAGACATCACCCACAGCAATGCAGTGGAGGTCCTGAAGAGTCACACCCATGTCATGCTGACCATCAGGGTGAGCGAAGATCTTCTAGATTACCTCCGTGTCAAATTTAAAGCCATGCAAATATGTGGGTTTTGTATCATAACGGTTAAAATGGGTGTAATTAAAGTTTGCAAAAGGTATTTTGTTTGTGTCCCCCATTGCCTTGCAAAGAGGGGACTCGGACAAACTCTCTGTCCATCTGTCTGTCCGTTCATCTGTCCATCCATCCGCCTGTCTGTCTGTCCATCTGTCTGTCTTGTGAGCCGGATAATTTGAAAAATAAATGAAGTACTGATTTCCATTTTGGTGAGTGACCCCCATTTAGAAGAGTCAGTATCTAAAAACAAGTTGCCCCGTAACAGTAACTAACTAACTAACTAACTAACTAACTAACTAACTAACTAACTAACTAACTAACTAACTAACTAACTAACTAACTAACTAACTAAATAAATAACTATACTGTATATATATATATATATATAGATAGATAGATAGATAGATAGATAGATAGATAGATAGATAGATAGATAGATAGATAGATAGATAGATAGATAGATGTACAGTATACGTGTGTGTGTGTTAACTGGCCACTCCAATCGTTTAGAATAGGGCTGTTCAACAAAACAGCTCAGGGGCCGGACATCCAGCTATTAAAATCATAAACCAAAGTTGACAAGGATCTGTTACCTTTTAAATCTGTTCATTTTATTGCATTGAATAACAAATGCAATAAACAAAACCCAGAACACCCCCCGAAAAATTATTATTATTATTTATTGTCACGGCAACCTGGCGCCGCCCACACCGTGCGCACCACACACACACTGCACATGCTCTGCACAGCAGCATGTCTGTGAGGCCTGACAAGGTGAGCTTAATTTAAATCAGCTGGCAGCTCGTGCCAGCACTATAAGAACAACAGCAAACCAGCCATGCTGTAAAAAACACAGCAAGCAGGGCGGGCAGCAGCAGACACAGAGACTTGAAACCTGTGAGGAAAGGGACTTTAAACTTAAAGGACTATCGGTAAGCTCATTGATTGGAGTTTTTAAGGTGCTTTTTGGATCTGTTTCTTTTAGGTGGAGGAAGACAAAATTAATTTGAGTAATCACTGAATGTGTAAATGTTTGTTCTATATAAATTGTTCTGCATAAAAGATAAGTCTATTCAAGTAATTATTGAATATTTATCTGAGCATTTATTGTATAAATTTGTAGCAAAGTATTTAATTTATTTGTGTTTCTGTTTGAAGGTTTTTCACCTGAACACCTGACATTCTGAAAGGCTGATTAACTGATCATCTGATTAGCTGAACACCTGACTAGTTGTAACCACTGTTGACTAAATCAACTGTATCATCTGTACAACTGTTGGAATAAAAAAGGAAAGCTGAGTGAAAAAGGAAGTCTGGTCCTGGTCCTTCAAGTGCGGACACCTCACAGTAACTGGAGCGCTTGACAGTGAAAAACCGCCTTACCAGTGAAACTGTTTGACCAGTGAAGACTCCACTACAGCCCACCACAAAGATTGAGAAGACTCAACCGGGGGCCTGGAGGAAAAGTTCTGTTGTCTGTCTGTCCAACAGCCAAGAAGGAGTAACATGGCTGAGACTAAGTCACTCGAAGACCTGAAAGTGGAGCGAACCACAGCAAAAAGACTTTTTTCCAGACTCACCAACCATATTATGAGGACTCATATGGACATGTCTGTGGAGGAGCTAGAAGAAAACTTCAAAAGACTCACAACAGAGGGCTCTAAAGTGATGGAGGCAAATGAGGACCTTGAGGCCGCCTACATTATGCAGTGTAAAGAAATAGATGCAGAGGGCGCACCTGAGTTAAGTGAGCAGCAAAGAACCGACATTGAAAAGACAGAGAAAGAATGTCAGCAGAAGTTAAAAGAAGTAAAGCACCTCATCCAAGACACATTATGGACTTCATATGGTGAGAAAGAACTGAGTCTCACTTTAAGAGTCGCAGAGGCAGAGTGTGAGAACGTCGCTGCTGCTCTACCTGACACATCCCTGGAGGCCTATGACTTTATGCTCACCCATCTAGAGAAACTGGTGCACAAAGCCAAAGGAGCACATCAGATCTGGAACCGCTGGGCTCCACCTGCAGAGAAGCAAGACTTTAATCGGCGCCTGATGGAGCTCGAGGTCTACCTTCCCAAGCTGGTGTCAGGGAAGGCCACACTGATAAAAGCAGCAAGTATAAGAAAAGACACTGGAAAAGAATCAGTCACAGCCCACAGCTCAGCCCCTGTTGCAGCTATAAAGCTTAAAGCTACAGCCCTACCAAAGTTTACAGGGAACCAACGTGACTTCTACAGATGGAAGAAAGAATGGGAGGCTCTGCAGAAACAAGGCGAACCAACAGGGTCCAAAGAGGTAAAGAAATTTCAACTACTTGATAGCTTCGATGAAAGATTGGCTAAAGATCTACACCTATCAACCTACACCACAGCAGACGAGATCTTCAGAGTCTTGGAGAACCGCTATGGGAACCAAGCTTCCATCGCCATAGAGATTGTTGAAGATCTACAAGCTTTTCCACCTGTTCGTGGTAACCAGCCAAGAAGAATCATAGAGCTCATTCAAACAGTTGAAAAAGCCCTCTATGATTTAAATGAACTGAACAATGCAGATGCCATAAGGAACCCATTAGTAACAAAATCCATTGAAGGAAAGCTCCCAGAGATCCTAAAGAAAGACTGGCTCACTTATGCTGCTAACAAAGAAAATGCTGTGAACACTCAGAACCGCTTCGACAAGCTCCTTGCATACCTGCAATCTCAAGAATCCATCTATGAGCAGTTGGAGCAGCTGAGAGACATTGATCCTACAAAAGAGAAAACAAAGTTTCAAACAAAGTATGCTAGAACAAAGACCTCCAAGTCAAGCAGTGAATCAGATGGCTGCATCATTTGTGGAGACTCAAAACACAAGAGAAAACTCTATCTTTGCAGAAGGTTCAGAACAACCACAAAGTTACCAGAAAAGAGGGACGCAGTGCAACGGATTGGTGCCTGCAACAAATGCCTTGAAATCCACGACAATGAACCCTGCAGAAAAACCACTTACCTGTGTGGGAATCCAAAATGCAGAGACCAACACCATTACCTTATTTGTCCTGTACCTAAGATCCTGTCCCAAAGACAAATAAATAAGACTGTTCCAGCGAGAGTCGAGGGAAGGAGGTGGACTGAAGCCCAAGATGAATTTATTTCCAAACTTTCACCTGAATTAGCACAGCAGTGTCGTGATGCCTTCTGTAATGCAACATCCAGAACATGCAACTCCACTGCAGCTGAAAGAAGCCTTGTGGAGAAGATTGGTCTGCATGAATATCCTGTGATCCTGATGCTTCTGAATGTCACAGCTAATGATGGTCAAAGAATTGGGACCCTCATCGACCTGGCTTCTGACACAAACTACATAACTCATAAAGCTGCAAGCAAGTTAAACCTTCGTAGTGAAGACGTCACACTCGTCGTTCATGGCGTCGGCGGGATGAAGGTGACCGTTGCAACCAAACGGTACTTCATCAAGATTCGTGTCAACACTTCAAGAGGGACGCTAAAGGCTCATCAGCTAATCTGCTATGGACTCGACAACATTGCAGAAGTCCACAAGCATGTTCCAGCTTATAAGTTACAAAAGATCTTTTCTGATGTTCCCCTCCAAGAACTCATCAGACCCAGAGAGATCCAGCTTCTAATCAGTCACAAAGAAGGCCAGCTGGTGCCCCAGAAAGTCCGCTCCATTGGTGACCTGGTGCTCTGGGACGGTCCACTCGGCAAAACCATCGGGGGAACGCACCCAGATCTCTTTGAAGAAGCCACACTAGTAGCTCACACATCCAAGACTCACTTCGCCCGATCCATGAGAGCTGCAGCAGTTGAGTATCAAGAACTCACCAAAGATCTAACTTACTGCCACTATCCAGAACATCTCAAGACCCAGTCCAATACAACCACCAGTAGCAAAGACTTTCTCAAGTGGTGGAAATGGGAAAGTATTGGGGCTGCGTGTGAGCCGAGATGTGGTGGATGTCGGTGTGGAAGCTGCCAGCCAGGAGGGAAAGAAATTACTCTCGTAGAAGAAAAGGAGTTGGAGATCATAAGAAATGGACTGACGTATGTGACTGGAGATAAACATTGTGCCGAACCACACTGGCATACCAAGTATCCATGGGCTGTAGATCCAGCAACTTTACCAAACAACAAAAAAGCAGTTGAAGCAACATTCCTCAGAACTGAAAAACAATTGTCAAAAGAACCTGAGTGGAAGAAGACCTACGCTTCACAAGTCCATGAGATGGTGCATCGCAGAGCTGCTATGAAGTTGTCCAAAGACATCCTGCAGAGCTGGACTGGACCAGTGTGGTACATCAGCCACCTCATCGCACCAAATCCACACTCTGTCTCTACTCCAGTGAGATTGGTGTGGAATAGTAGCCAAACGTACAAAGGTCTCAGTTTGAATGAGATCCTCATCAAAGGTCCTGACGTCCTGAACCCAATTAGAGCTGTCCTGCTGAGGTTCAGAACTGGTGTCTATGCTGCGCTTGGTGACATTCGTAAGATGTACAATTCTGTCTGGTTGGAAGATCGAGAGGTCCACTTGCACAGGTTTTTGTGGCGTGACACTGAAGACGCAGAAATAGAAGATTATGCTATAACCAGAGTCAACATTGGAGATAAACCTGCTGGTTGCATAGCCCAAGTTGCCATGCGAGAAACCGCAAATTTACCTGCATTCAAGCGCTTTAAAGAAGAAAGACGTGTGCTAGAGGAGGATACTTATGTCGATGACATCCTGACTTCACACAATGACTTTGAGCATCTGAAACGCCTCACGACCAACGTCGAGCACATTCTGAAAGCCGGACAATTCTACATGAAGCCTTGGGTCTACTCCAGTCAAAGTGGGAGGAAAGGTCCCAAAGGTGAGACAACAAAAATAGTCAGGACAGAGCCAATCACCATGATCCTGCCTAACCAACTGGCAGAAAATGACAACAAAGCTCTAGGCCTTGGTTACACCATTGACAATGACAAGCTCAATGTCATGGTTGCAGTGAACTTCTCAAAGAAAAAGAAGAAAATGCGTCTTGGTCAAGACCTGCTCAGAGAAGAAGTCAGAAACCAAACCCCTGATCCACTCACCAGAAGAGAACTTCTGAGCCAAGTCTCCAGCCTGTATGACCCACTAGGCCTTGTGACTCCTGCCAAGCAAAAAGGTGCCATCTTGGTAAGGAGAGCTTTTCAAGAAGCTAAAATAAAGTTCTGTTTAGAAGATACTTGGGATACTGCTTTGTCTGAAGGGCTTCGAGAAGATTCTATAAAGCTTCTAGAAGAGTATGCTAACTTGAGCCAAATTCAGTTTGCCAGATCTCTAACTCCACCAGATCCCTGCACAGAGCCCACTGCCATTACGTTCTCTGATGGAAGTGAGAATGCATATGGCGCAGTGATGTATCTTCGTTGGAACTGCAAAAGCGGCATCGTCGTGAGGCTGGTCGAGGCTAAAGCAAAGCTGACCCCTCTCGATCAGAAAGGTGATCCTGTGAAAGCAGAAATATGTGGAGCTGTGTTTGCTGCCCGTCTAAAAAACTACTTCCAGAGACACTGCCGTGTGAAAATCAAGAAATGGTATCATTTTGTTGACAGTCAAACTGTACTGGGAGCAATCCAGCGAGAAAGCTACGGTTACCAAACATTCTTTGCAAATCGTGTTGGGGAAATCCAGAGCAGTACTGATGTCAATGACTGGTGGTGGATTCCTGGGCAGGTGAACATCGCAGACATCATTACCAGAGGGGCCAGTCCTGGAGCCCTGACTGAGGACTCCGAGTGGCAGTTAGGTCCAAAGTTCCTCCAACTTCCTGATGATAAGTGGCCAAAAAGATCTGCCAAAGATGTTGCTGCACAAGCTCGAGATAAAGTTGAAAAAATCCAGAAAAAGACATTTGTAGCCATTCTGACCAGAGGTCACTTGAAGGCAGCCCAAGATCCAGCCCATGAAGTGTCCACAAGACCACCTGCTGGAGAAGTAATCCTGAGCCTAGTTGATGAAAAACGCTTCAGCAACCTGAGAAGACTGATTGGGACTGTGGCATGGATCTGGAGGGCAGCAAAAAAGTTCCTGAAAGTCAAGGTCACAGATCAAGAAAAGTGGGAGGCAGTACCATCATCGGGGATCCTTTCAATCAGTGAGAGACGAGATGTGTTCCGAGATCTCTGTCTTGCAGCACAAATGGGTGTGAACTTCCCCAACACTACAACAGACAGATTAGTCGTCTACAGAGATCAGACAATTGGACTTCTAGTTTGTGGTGGTCGAATTCAGAACTTCAACGAAGACCGCAAAGCTGTTCCTCTTTTACCATTCCAAGCTTGGATCTCCACCCTCTTAGCCAGAGAAGCACACAGCGAGGGACATTATGGAGTGGCAGGAACCCTTCTGCGGATGAGGAAGAAAGCATGGGTTATCAGGGGAAGAATTATTGCCCAAAAGGTTGTTGACAAGTGTATCATTTGCAAGAAAGCAAAAGCAAGAACCTGCAAGCAAATAATGGGAAACTTGCCTGTAGAGAGGTCAACTCCTTCTGCACCATTTGAGTTCACATCCATCGACCTATTTGGACCTTACCATGTGAAGGATGATGTCAGAAAGAGGGTGACAATGAAAGTCTGGGGTGTTGTGTTTTGCTGCATGTCCAGCCGAGCTATTCATGTTGAGATGGCAAATACATTATCTACAGAAAGCTTTCTGCTGGCTTACCAGAGGTTCACCGCAGTCCGAGGCCATCCTCGGAAAATCTGGTCTGATCCTGGTACCAACTTCGTTGGAGCAAAACCTGTATTAAAGGAGATGTATACTTACCTGAGAGAACAGAATCGAGAGTCACTTGAAGAGTATGCTGCCAAAAATGAAACCAACTGGACATGGAAAATCCTGCCAGCTGACTCTCCTCACCGGAACGGAGCTGCCGAAGCTGCTGTCAGGATTACCAAAAAAGCACTCCAAAGTCTTGGTAATGTAGAAGGTCTTACCTTCAGTGAGTTCCTTACAGTACTCCAGTTAGCTGCCAACCTTGCCAACGAAAGGCCTATTGACGCCAAAATTCAGAGTACAGAAGAGAGAATCCAGTACATCACACCAAACACTTTACTACTTGGACGAGCTACACAGAATGGTGACTTTAAAAGTATTGACTATACTGTCTACCCCTTCAAACGACTCCAACAAATGCAAAACATGGTCAACAACTTCTGGAAGTCCTGGAGCCAGCTCGCTGGTCCAAACCTCTTCATTCGCAGTAAGTGGCACACTACTGAAAGAAATGTTGCTGTTGGAGACATAGTTTGGCTCTGCGACCAAAACGCACTAAGAGGGCAGTTCAAGCTTGCAAAAGTTATCAGTGTGAATCCAGATCCCAGAGGTGTCGTCCGAGATGTCTATGTGAAAGTCTCTCCAAGTTCCAGTGTTTTGTTGAAGACTCCGAAACCTGTCACCAGAGATCCCAAGACAGTTTACCAAAGTACCATACTGCATCGGGATGTCCGGCGCCTTGTTGTCCTTGTACCGGTTGAAGATCAAGTAAAGTGTGACTAGCTCGACGGAAAAGGTACGATCTTTCTGTGTTTACCACATAAGGATCGAGTGGGAGGTGTCACGGCAACCTGGCGCCGCCCACACCGTGCGCACCACACACACACTGCACATGCTCTGCACAGCAGCATGTCTGTGAGGCCTGACAAGGTGAGCTTAATTTAAATCAGCTGGCAGCTCGTGCCAGCACTATAAGAACAACAGCAAACCAGCCATGCTGTAAAAAACACAGCAAGCAGGGCGGGCAGCAGCAGACACAGAGACTTGAAACCTGTGAGGAAAGGGACTTTAAACTTAAAGGACTATCGGTAAGCTCATTGATTGGAGTTTTTAAGGTGCTTTTTGGATCTGTTTCTTTTAGGTGGAGGAAGACAAAATTAATTTGAGTAATCACTGAATGTGTAAATGTTTGTTCTATATAAATTGTTCTGCATAAAAGATAAGTCTATTCAAGTAATTATTGAATATTTATCTGAGCATTTATTGTATAAATTTGTAGCAAAGTATTTAATTTATTTGTGTTTCTGTTTGAAGGTTTTTCACCTGAACACCTGACATTCTGAAAAGCTGATTAACTGATCATCTGATTAGCTGAACACCTGACTAGTTGTAACCACTGTTGACTAAATCAACTGTATCATCTGTACAACTGTTGGAATAAAAAAGGAAAGCTGAGTGAAAAAGGAAGTCTGGTCCTGGTCCTTCAAGTGCGGACACCTCACAGTAACTGGAGCGCTTGACATTTATTTTTTTATGAAGTGGGCTGGATTGAAGTGGCCCATGTGCCGCCAGTGGAATATCCCAGATTTAGAGAAACTATGCTTTCTAGTTTCTGCTTTTTTCTGCTTTCCACCACTTTGACCTTGGTTGACCTCAGGCTGTTTCTGCGAGTAGCAAGTTGGCCATCTGGCCTAAAACATTTAATTGCTGTACATGATGATTGATTGTTTTGGACGAGTGTGCCCTGTTTGCAAGTGTTAAAAGCCTGCTTGTGAGGTTCCAACAGGAGGTTGGCTTGAAACACAGCAGTGAAGGCTACGGGACACATCTGGTTGGCAGGCCGCAGACTGACAAAGTCCTCTGGATGGGGCACAAACTGTTTCTCACTTAATGAAACTGGTCCAGATGACACGATTTAACCTTTATTGTTGTTACCTACCTTGATGATTGAGCTTACAACTTTTTTATTTAGTTATTTATTATGTTTTCCAACTTTTATCTTCTTAAACATATACTGTAGTTTCCTCATATGATTGGGGTGGCCAGTGGGGTGGCTGAAGATTAATCTATGTTGGCCACCCCTTGGCTCCACCGATGCATCTGGCATTGGATCAAATTGCTGAACCTCCGGTTCAGAAAAACACTCATCTGAAAAGAAACTGTCCAGATGACATGATTTAACCCTTTGTTTTGTGACTCATCTGGAAAACTAGAGAGATTCTCTTTTCAGAGCCCTCGGGCAACGTTAGCGTACGGCTTGTTCAAGCACTGCTGCACCACATGTAGTTGCTCATTAACAAAAACTGACTAGAAACTGGTGAAAAAGACCCCTTTTCCAACATTATTGAATGGAATTCATTGAGAAAACAGCAAGTTTTCAATTAAAGTGCCTCAACAATATTAGACTTATGATGATCTATGAGGTAAAAACAAGGGGATGTTTAATGTCTACTGCTGAGGGCACATGTGATTCCTATGTTTTTTTATTTATTTTTTATTCTTTATTCATTTCAAATTTCAAATTGAAAAGAACACACTAAAAAACTATTTACAATTCCACGTAAATAAAAAAAATCAAACATTACATGAAATGAAAGGAAGCAAAAGAAGATAAAATCTTATTATGTCTGCCCCTTTTTTAACAAAATTAATTCAAACAATCAATTCAAACAACAATAAAGTAATCCACAAAAAATATTACACAATAAATAACTCATCATACTTTACCATTCATAAATTTTGAAACGAACCGATTTATATATATTTTTCCAGAAACCTAATTTTATTCATTTTTTTAAAACAAAGTCATTTGTTTTTGCAACTTTGATATCGTTTTCTAAACCATTCCATAGACCTATCCCATAAATTATAGTAGACCTACTCTTTAAACTAGTTCTATGTTGTGGCATAACAAAAATATCTGTACCCTTAAGATTGTAAGTACTCTGTCTTTTTACAAAAAGCGTTTGGATATTTGAAGGTAATGTGAAGTTCTGCACCTTGTACAATATTAAGAGTATATTGTAGTCAACCAAAATTTCAGTAATTTCAATTTGCAAAACAAAACATTTGATGGATGGTAATGCTTTCTAATGATGATCCTTATGGCTCTTTTCTGTAAAATAAAAATGGGCTTAGTTATAGTTTTGCATGCTGTACCCCATTTGAACATACTGTGTGTAAAAGGATGGGATGACAGACTTTTGACCTGTCCAGGGTGTACCCGCCTCTTGCACACTGACTTCTGGACATGGGCACCAGTGACCCCCATGAGAAAAAGAAGAATGGGATAAAGACAACAAACGCATGGATGGGTGTAAAACACAACCAGGAACAGAATAAAATTATTTTATCGCGCAGATATTTTAACTTGTAAAATAAATAAAAGTACCAACTCGGTAAAGGCTTAACCAATATTTGTCTCTGTACTGTACAGTATAAATTATTTGGTTTAAATTTACCAGCTGATTAGAGCTTTGAGTGCAGATACTTCATAAATGTTAACCAACACCACTCTGAATAAGACAGCTGGCTCCCAGTCCTTCAGTTTCCCTGTAAGTATCTGTGTTTGCCTGCCTGTCTGTAAGACCACGCCACTTAACCCGTGTCGTTTCCAGATAAAGGAATCATGTGTAGATGTGTGTATGAGTGTGTGGCTCATTTTACTGCGCTGATCTCAGGTTCCACGTGTGAAAAACAGCCACGTTCATTATTTAAAGGCAGACCGGGATCAGGTTATAATCAACAGAAAGCCTAATTTTGTGACTTCACAGTGTCCTGTGTTTGACCCACTTCTAGATTAGAGACGTGTATAGTGGAGCAGGGATTAACCTCCGTTATTAAACTCTCTCACACCTGGACGTGCAAGGCTTAGAAATAAACCACCAGGGTTATCGCGCTGAATGTAAGCGGTGTCATGTTGAGGCAAATTATTATTCACACGTACAGTATTTCCTTTCTTCTGAGTTTAATCTAAGATATTTTTGGCACAATTGTGAGATCCAGAAAAGGAATACTAAAACCTTATAAGTATGTTCTTCTGTGTTACTGTTTTCATGTAGCTAACTCAAGTGTGCGGGCATATACCAGACTCACCTCATCACCAGATGAAGAGCATCTCAGGGTGTCCGCAGCAGAAGTGAGAGGCAGTCTCAGAAAGATTAATCCTCATAAAGCAACCGGACCAGACAACATCCCAGGGAAAGTTCTGAAGGAATGTGCGGACCAGCTCTGTGAGGTGCTGGCTGACATCTTCACCACCTCACTTGCACTGGAGTCAGTTCCCACCTGCCTGAAGACCGCGACCATCATCCCAGTCCCAAAGAGCTCCACAGTGACTGGTCTGAATGACTATAGACCGGTGGCCCTCACCCCGATAGTCGCTAAATGTTTTGAGAAACTGGTCATGTCCCACATCAAGGCAACCGTCAACATCAATGAGGACCCTCATCAATACGCATACCGTGAGAACCGATCAACAGAGGACGCCATTTCTTCCGTGGTCCACACTGCTCTCACCCACCTGGATCAGAAAGACTCATACGTGCGTCTGCTCTTTGTGGACTTCACATCTGCCTTCAACACCATGATCCCCCAAACTCTGATAGACAAACTATCTACACTTGGACTAAGCCCCTCTATTTGTAACTGGGTACTAGACTTCTTAACAGACAGACCACAGTCCGTGAAGATCCACAACTTCTCCTCCTCCACCATAACCCTCAGCACTGGCTCTCCTCAGGGATGTGTGCTGAGCCCCCTTCTGTTCACTCTGCTCACATATGATTGTACAGCCACACTTCCAGGCTGTCATATTGTTAAGTTTGCAGATGATACAGCGGTGGTGGGATGCATCACAAACAATGATGAGTCCAGCTACAGACAGGAGGTGGAACATCTGGAGAGCTGGTGCAAAGAGAATAATCTTCACATGAATGTGAAGAAGACAAAGGAGATGATTGTGGACTTCAGAAGGAACAAACACACCCATGCCCCACTGATAATAGGTGGGTCTGCAGTGGAAGTGGTCTCCAGCTACAAATACTTGGGTGTACACATGAATGATAACCTCAGCTGGAGCAACAACACCACCAGCCTGATCAAGAAAGGTCATCAGAGACTCTACTTCCTCAGACGGCTGAGACGAGCTGGTCTGAGCAGCCCAGTTCTCACCTCGTTCTACAGGTGTGCAGTGGAGAGCATCCTGTGCTCCAGCATCAACGTGTGGCATGGAGGCTGCACAGTTGAAGAGAGGAAAGCTCTGCAGAGAGTGGTGAAGGCTGCACAGAAGTCTGTTGGAGTCAGTCTCCCCACCATCACAGACATTTACACCTCTAGATGCAGGAAAAGAGCCACCTGTATCATGAAAGACCTCACTCATCCAGCACACTCACTCTTTGCCCCACTCCCCTCAGGACGGAGGTTGAGGAGCATCAAGTGTAGAACCACTAGACTGAGGAACAGCTTCTACCCTGAGGCTGTTAGACTCATGAATAAATAAAAATAAAATTAAAATAAACACTGCAAAATATCACATCATGCTGATGCTGATATGTTTTCTTGTTGCTGTGTTCATCTGTGTTCATCTGTGACCATCTGCTCATACAAACTCATGTTCGTGCTGCTGTTTATTCCCACTATATTAGGCTTAGTGTATTACTAGTTGATGTTTTTCTTAGTTAGTTCTCGATGTTATTACTGTTTTTCTCTTTCATTTGTTGTTGGATGTAACTGGGACCTCGTGTACATAATCTCGTTTTCATCTCATGTACCACATGCGGTGCAAATGACAATAAAGACTCTCTGACTCTCTGACTCTGACTCTGATATACTCAAGAAAACCTCCTGACTGTTCCAGCCTCTTGTTTTCTAATGGCCCTTTTCCACCACTCCTACTCAGCCCCGACTCTGCTCAGCTCGCTACGGTTTGAGCGCTTTTCCACCAGTACTTTTTTAGCTTCAGCTCCTTTTTTTTGCCCCTGCTTCTCTGGTGGGACCGTTCGAGCTGAGTTGACACCTAAACGTGACATCAGAACACCGTCGGTCACTGATTGGTCATGGGGGAGGAGTCACTGGACCTCAGAAACTTTTCCCCGATCCGCCGTTTGCAATTACTCAGAACTCTGAGCAGCGGCTGGGTCTATTTTTAAGATTTTAAAACCAATAATGACAACACCGTGTTTAATGCTGAAGCGCAGGCGTTTTTTTGTGTTTGGTGACCGATGACAAAATTCAGAGCGAGTGGAGGATCCTACGCGCTGCCGACCCGTTGAAACGTGAGGCCTGAGTCTGAGCCCTAGCAGGCGGATGCACTGGGACGGAGGGTGGAAACTAGGGGTGCGAATCTCTGTGTCTGGAGAATCAATTCAATTCTGATTTTTGGTGTCACGATTCGATTCAAAATCGATTTTTTTTAAATTCAGAAACGATTTTTGATTCAGAAACTATTTTTCTATTAAAATGGTCATAAATTTAGTTTCAGTTTTGTAACTGACAAGCTGAAAAGAATAAACAACAATGTAAAAAATGGAACATTTATTTAAAACAATAATTTTAAACTGAGAATATTAAACAACAATGTAAACAAATAGAACATTTATTTAAAACAATAATTTTAGGTTCTGTACTGTATCAAATTTTTTGCATCATTTGATATTTATACCAAAGGAACAAATGATACAGGAATGCATTAAATTCTGTAACTTAAATTACCAGTGCAGTATTAGGTTAGCTTAGTTGCCTGGATTTATCTAAAACAATAAAATAAAAATAAAAATCTAGGAACAAATAATTCATCCATCCATCATCTTTACCCACTTCTTCCTTTCATCATCTTTACCCACTTCTTCCTTTCATCATCTTTACACTTCTTCCTTTCATCATCTTTACCCACTTCTTCCTTTAAGAGTCACGGGGGTCACTGATGTCCATGTCCAGCCATCACGTCCAGCCATCACTGTGCGAGAGGCGGGGGACACCTGGACAGGTCTCCAGTCCATCATAGACAAATAATTATATATACAGTATATATATATATATATATATATA
>JBBPBX010002021.1:77265-94965 GCA_038048925.1 Garcialebias charrua | reverse complement strand
AGCATGCTCCAGTAGTGTGAGTACTCATCAACTCCTGTTTTCCCTTGGAGCCTTCTGAGGGACAGGAGGAGCAATTTTTTTTTTTTTTATGGCACGACTGACAAGTGGAGCCCATCCTGATGTTGGAGATCAGTTAAGGAGAGGGGAAACCCTTCCATTATACATATCCAAGGCAAAAAACATAAACATCAAGGGATACCCTTGTGAATGTTATTACTGCTTGTGTCGGGACAAAGCAACCAAAGCCTTAGGCTTTCAGCTAGTACCTTTCAAAGGCCAGGCTGAGAGTTACCACAACCCTGGACGTGGGTGTAGAAGCTGTCCACGTGCCTGAGTCAGTAGGTCCCTATGAGGAGGCAATTGCCATGGTGTCCCCGACAACATTGAGATCAACTCCGGGAACCACGGTTTCTGTGGCCATCTAGGGAGCTATGAGGATCAAGGAGAGGGCTCCCCGTCTCACCCGTTCCAATGTCGCCTCGATCAGAGGGACGGGTGGAAAGGCATAGTAGAGCACCCCTGCTGGCCAATCATGTGCCAGAGCGTCTATCCCCAAAGGAGCATTTATCTCCTTCAAGGAGAAGTAGAGGTCCCAGTATGAGCTAGCTCTGCAAGCGAACAGGTCCACAGAGGCTCTACTGAAACGTGACCATACCTGTTCCACGATTCGTGGGTTCAGGCTCCATTCCGATGCCAAAAGAGGCCCTCTTGAAAGGGCATCTGCTCCATAATTCAGATCACTAGGGACATGAGTCGCCCAATGTGACAGGATTCTTGGAGCACACCATGTGAGCATCCTCCGTGTCAGATCGAGGAGGGCCTGGGACCTCGTCCCTCCCTCTCTGTTAATGAAGGACACTGTGGTCCTGTTATCTGATTTTACCAGGATATGATGCCCAGCAACCAGACCTTTACTGAAGAAGTATTTCAATGACAGGAATACGGCCAGCAATTCCAGGAAGTTAATATGTAATTTGGCTTCTTGCTCGTTCCAAATGCTACGGGCGTTCTGGTTTCTGCAGATCGCTCCCCATCCTGGTTTTGAGGTGTCCGTCGTGATGACTACACGGAACGACACCCTTCCCAGTGAGCTCTCTTCCATGAAAACGGACTGATCTCTCCAAGGTTCCAGGGCTTTTAGACACTCTGGGTCTATTTTAACCTTTTCTGCTTGATTAGGCAGAGCGAGTTGTATTTGTTGGTTTAACCATGCCTGTATGGCCTGCATTTTCAATAATGCACGTGGCACACAAGGAATGGCTGTCGCCAAGAGGCCTAACAGGCGTTGGCACGTTTTCACAGGGACCCGTTGGTCCAGTTTAAATTTTCCCAGGCAATGGCGAGTGGAGGAAATTCTTTCCTTCGAGAGCCATGCTCTGTATTGGACAGTGTCAATCTGTACACCCAGAAATACGGTAACCCGTGACGGAGTCAGATCGCTTTTCTGTAGGTTTATGACAAAACCGAGAGACTCCAGGTGAGAGATCACCTTAAAGGAGTGTAACAGCGCCTGCTTTCTGCTTCCAGCCAGAATTAGCAGGTCATCCAGGTAATTCAAGACCCTGAGTCCTTGATTCCTAAGAGGGGTCAGGGCTGCATCCAGACATTTAGTAAATGTACGCGGAGCAGTCTTTAAACCGAAGGGTAAGGCTTTGAATTCATAAGCGTTTCTTTCGAACGCAAAACTGAGGAACTTTCTGTGTCTCCTCCACACGCCTATATGGAAATAGGCATCTTTCAAATCCACTATACATGCGTAGTCTCCTGGTCTCACAGACTGGAGAACTTGCTGCAGTGTAAGCATCTTGAACTTGAAAGTTTTAATTCTTTCATTGAGAGTCCTGAGATCCAGAATCGGTCTCAAGGAACAGTCCTTTTTGGGCACCAGGAAGTACTTAATGTAGTGGCCAGAGCGTAGTTTGCGTCCTGAGACCAAACTAATCACTCCCTTTTGCAACATCGTTGAAACTTCCTCCCTTAGCACGTGTGCATGTGCAGGGTGGATCTTAGATTGCAACATCCCTGAGAAACGGGGTGGGCTCTTTGAGAACTGCAACTTGAGCCCGTGACATATTGTTGTCATGACCCAATCATTTGGTAGACACGCCTCCCAAGCCTACGCATGCGCGCTGAGCCTGGATGGTGTGTTAAATTGCAACTTCTCGTGTTTCAGCGCTGAAGGGGTGACCTTTGACCCCTCTTGCGCTTTTTTGAGCAGGTTGCTCGGCCTAACAGAAGATATCGCAAGATCAGGCCGTCTCTGGTAGATCTCGTGTATCTTGCTGTGGTTCATAGTTTGACCATGTGGTCTGGGTTTTATAAAAATGGGACTCGAGTCAAGAACCAGGGCAGTCTGTGCTTTGGTACTTTTATTTTTGTACATGTCTGAAACAGTGTTTGTTTTGTTTACATATACAGTAGGCAAGTCATGTTTGTTGCGCGCACACATTTCACCAGCTCCTCATAGTTTTTTACGAGCAGAGACTGGGATCAGAACGTTAGGTTCCCGTACCTCGTGGGCGGGCAAACCTGTAAAATTATCAGTTCATCCTGGTTCATCAGGTCCGAAACTGGTTTCCGTAGGAGGAGGTCAAAGCAGCACTTGGACGGTACTGAGAAGCCTCACTGTCCCCAGCGGGTCTCTTTCGTGGGAGACCACGCGTGTTTTCCTTTGGTGAGACAAATCTTTTCCTTGGCAAACCCTCGCGTAGGGCTTCCGCTTTTTTGCGTCTTTGTTCCAGCCTTGCCTGGACACGTTCCAGGGCTCTCCCAAAGAGTCCCGTCGACTCAATCGGGTGCTGGAGGAAAATGGACCTCTGGTTCTCCGGGAGGTCCGACAGTGTTAGCCAAAGATGGCGCTGGGCGACAACTATTTCTGCCATTGCTTTGCCCTGGGAAATAGCTATTGTCCCTATCATGCGAAGCACGATGTCAGAGGCACGGCGGGCCTCCTCCATGGCCTCAGTTGCGGCCTGTTCGTCTTTTGTTACCTGGATATCCTGCAGTTTTTCTGCCAGGTATGCTTGCACCATGCTCGATGCATTCATTGCGTGAGCCGCGAGGCCTTGGGCCTTGTAGCACTTCTCGAGTTGTTTTTCCGAAGCTTGGAAGGCCCTGCTGGGTAGCGCTGGTTTCATTCCCGTGGCTATGGGGGCCAGGTGAGCCACCAGAGACTCCTCTATCGGGGGTGCACTGGCAAGGCCCAGAGCCTCCAATTCCGCGACATCCAAGAGTTGGGACAATGGCAGCATGATGGAAGCTCTGGGTTCCACCCAGGAGCGTTTGAGTTCCATGAGAAAGTCCGGAAAAATTGGCATTTTTTGCGACGTTGTCGGTTGCTTCGCGTAGAAGTAGCTTCCCGCCAGCCTCATAGCCTGTTGGCGAGGCGTAGGGTCTGGCCAAGTGACCTGTAGGGCATCAGTGGCCCTATGGTATAGGTCGAACAGAGCAGGTACCGACAAGTCCGGTTCCGGAAGGTTCTGCGCCAGGTTCTGGGAGGAATCAACAGTTTCTCCCTTGTCACCGTATTCGGCGTCTATGTCGGACACTTCTGGCGTTGAGTCCTCGACGGCAAGTGAGGAGTCCGACGCATTGTCCTTTCCGACTCGGCCACTGCATTCCAAGTCCAAGTTTTCGAGCTCCGGTTCGGGAGCGAGCAGGTTAGTGCGACGTGCGACCTTCATCGCCGCGGTCCTCGCCATAGATTTGGCCAACGTGTACGAGCGGCGTTTCCTCACTGTGGTCGTCATTCGATGACCGTGGGGGCAGGAGTCGGGGAATTCCAGCGCTTTTCTCGCGCGCAGAATCCCTAGGCAGACAGGACAGGCCTCGTGGGTGTCCATTGCCGAGAGGAAGTAGCCGCATCCTCTGGGGCATGGGCGCGAGCGAGGACTCGTCGTCCTGGTTTTCTTCTTCTTTGTCCTCCGCTTTCCCTTCTTGGGAGCCATGTCCGGAGACGAGAAGAGTAGAAGTTGGTCCTAGTTTCCTTTTGTTCGAAGCCGTCTTCTCCGTCGTCTTGCTTTCGCTGGTAGACTGCTAGAGATTAGCAGAAGGTTGGGACGCAGTTAGCGTTGTCGAGCGAAGCTGCGGAAGAGAAGAAAAACTTCGGGTGAGTAGAAAAATGCTGGACTAGCTTTCGCCAGCCCAGCAGTACGCAGGAAAATTTTCTCTGTACGCTCAGTGTAGGGAGCAAGCTCACCTCAATCAAGCGACGCGACAACAGAGAAGTCCCGCGATGTTCATGTGTTTAAGCGAGGTGAAGGGCAAAAAGAGAAAGATGGACGGGCGTCGGTCGCTTAAATGCCCAGAGGGCGGGGCCTCTGGTGCGACGCTGACACCCCTGCCGTAAAGGCATGAATGTATTCCTTCAGGTAATCGCGCGGGGATGCAATTACCATAGCATATGTTGCACCGAGAGACCATGACTGAAAGGGAACTGAAAGATATTCCTCCCATTCTGCTTTTGGAAACACTAGGAGCCACAAGAAAACCTACAATCTGAGAGTGAAGTGCTCTGTTAAGAAAATGTGGATGACTTGTGGCTATGGAGAAAAAATGACCTAATATTTAAAGGTCCACTGACATCATCTTACAAATTGCATGACATGATAGAAGATAAATATATTTTATCATTCCACTATGTTCGTTTTTGCAAACAAAATGATAAATTAATGACAATTCCTTCCAAACTGAGTCTAACATTAAAAACCGCTTTTTCTCTCTGAAAATTCCGACTAACATTTGTAACGTTGCGAGGAGAAGTCTTTAGAACGCCCCATATAAATATGCATGGCGAACAAGAAATAAAAAAAACAAAATTATCAATCTAAGTTAAGATTTGAGCTATTTGTCTTTAGTTTTGGAAGCAGGAAGTTAGATGAGCAGAAACAGCAGGTTCTAATTTAGGTCTGCACCGTATGTATTTGACTCTTACCTGTTCAGGAAGCAGGGAGCTCAGTCCGAGGGGGGGCAGCTTTATTTATTCCATTTTTGATGAAGGTCTTACATCTTTTGGGAAAGTGAAAAGGCTCACTTGTTCACTGATGATATTAGAACACCCAAATGCAACATAACCGGCATTTTTCAAGTTATAAAAAAAAGGCGATCTGGATGAGAATGAATATGCGTTAATGGCAGACGAAGACTGACAGTCCTGCTTCCTACGTCACAAATGTTGCATTTGTTTGTAGTCGGAATTTTCAGAGAGAAAAGCTGTTTTTAATTTTAGACTCAGTTTGGAAGGAATTTTCATTATTTTATCATTTTGTTTGCAAAAACAAACATAGTTGAATGATAAAATATATATATCTTCTATCATTTCATGCAAATTTGTAAGATGATGTCAGTGGACCTTTAAGTATTGCAACCTTGCATGGGTAGGAGGGCTTTAGTTTTTTTTAAGGGCACTTCATTTCAATCAAATTTGTGTGAAATGTTTTTTGTTGATTAAAAAAGGTCTGCCCTACATAGCCTTAAAGGTTCAGTATGTAATTTCTGGAACACGCTGGAACTTAGGAAAATTTTGAACAGACACGCGTTTCTGGTCCCTCCCCCTCAGAGCCATATATGGCTGTTACCCCTTGGTCTGCTGAAATTCAAATTCAAGCTCTGTTTTTATTGGCTGGTTAACGGCGGGTCACTGTGGCTTTTTAGAAATGCTTTTAGAGAAGCAAGGGGACAATACAGTAGTTTTTTTCAGAGATTACTTGTCTAAAATCAGTGTGTCAGGAGGTAGTGACAGAGTGAAGAAATATGTTAAAAATATATTGTTAGAAAAAATACATACAGCTCCTTTCTCGTCTTAGCTCTTCTGAAAGCAGTCGTTGTCCCTCTAATCAGGAGAGAGCAGGATAAACTGATCGCCTGTGCTGTTCATCTTTTCCATATGTTTCTCTCTAGCTTTGTTCTGGAAGCAGACCTATTAATGAGCTACACATCTCGATAAGAGTCTAACATAATCTCTGGTGCTTGTGGGTCACTGTTTATGTTTGACTCTGTGACGTTGGATAAATCACACTTGACCTTTGTTCTCAATCTTTTTTTTTTTTAAATCTTGCTCGTGTTTTTCTCAGGTAACTGAGGCGTGTGGAGCCAAGCATTTGGGTTACTTTGGTACCCCTCAGTTCTACCTTGCCCTGAAGCTGCTCGCAGCTGCGCAGGCTGGTCTGCCTATCCGCCTGGAGAGTGTGTCCACCAGTAAGTCTGCTGCTCAGAGCAAAGGTGTTTTATGAGAGCCAAAGGGGATCAGGAGATTGTTTTAGCATGGCAGGATTTGGCCTAATCTGGATGAAAAGGGAGTTGTGTGGAAACAGCTTCATGGATTGGCCCTTTTTTTTTTTTAAAGAAACCAAAGAAACCTGTTTTCCCCGTAACACCTCTGATGGAGCCTGGTTATGATTGAAAAAGTGTTCAGAGGTTAAAGATGCTCACACTCAATAATTATCCTAGTCCTACTTTTATTGTCAAATGCAGACCTTTACAAAACTAAAGCTTCTTTAAATGCCTACTGCTATGTTTATTAGTTTCGATGAAAGTTAATCTTTCATAATGGATCAAAACATACTCTGATTATATTCTTTTAGGTCTCCCTCTGCCAAGATTAGCTGGACTCAAGAACGAGCCAGAGATGCGATGTGCAGCAGTTCCTCCAGGCACAGATGCCCCGGGGGCTCCGTGTGGGTCGGGCCCTGGTTCTGCCGTGTGGACTCCAGGAGACAAGTGCACCTTCAGACACCTTGAGACCAACGCAGACAAAAAGGTGGAGTCTATTTAAACACAAAGCTCTATAAAACAATGTTAACATTGTTTGATCTCAATTTCTGCCTCTGAGCTGTTCTTGGTCAAACCGTGCAATACTTTGAACCTAAGGACAGCATGCACACTTCCATGAAGTAGAGAGTATTTGTATTATTAAGTTAAATATTTAAAAATATTCTCATGACTTATTTTGCATTTTATTGTTAATGAACTGGTTATTAATAACTGAACACAGATTTTAGGTCTAGTTTCTATGCAAATATAACATTTTACATTATTACTGTAACTGACTACAGGTCTCTCTTGTAAATGAGTCTTTGAGGCTCAATGAGACTAACCTGCATAAATAAAGGTTGAATGAATTGAAATTGAAATTGTTTCTAAATTGTCAGTACAAAATGGAGAATGGTTGTTTTAGAAGTTTCATTCTTTGTCTTTTTTTTTCTTTCAGAAACATAAAAATGTGTTTTCCCCTGATTACCCTTCCAAAATGTATTGAATATACTAGAGAAACAAACGGTATCAGTTCAGTCACACTGTTATTGATCTGATACTAGACCCACATTACTATCAGTAACATTGATTACTGGATTGATTCACTCATCTCTACAAGATGTCACTGCTAACATGCACAGTTGAAGACAGTGTAAGCTTAACTCCTTAGGTGCATTTGACATATAACTGTCTCTCACACTCTCTCACTCACACTCTCTCTCTCTCTCCCTCTCTCTCTCTCTCTCTCTCTACACATACACACACACACATATGTATACAGTATATATTCTACAAATATGAAAAGTGAAAGTAAACATCTTGAGATTTAAGAAAGTTGGCATAATACACATGATTTTATCACATAACTGGTTCATCTTCTTTTGAATTTGGGGTAGCCAATATGAAACTGGAAGTGACATCAAAGGATATCTCTATAAAAAGTTCTTAGTTTAGAGAAACAATATTATTTGAATCTAAAAAAGCTAAGTCTGGTTCTCTGGACATTCAGAAAACAAAACGAAGCAACAACAAAAAAAATTTGTAGAAAGGTTTTGTTTTTCGTCCAAAAGACTTCCTCAGTCTGAGATGCTGCATTCAGCTCAGTCTTATAAATAGCACCCTCTCACAGTGGATCAACCAGTTTGTTGATGACAGCCAAAACCAGCTGCTCACATGATCAAGGAGGACCATCAGCCTAACGATGGATCGTTAGCACCCTGATGGTTGTTTGCATAGTTGCCAAGTCCGCTTATTTCAAGCGGCATTGGGCTTGTTTTTCCCTGGAGTCGCTTTCAAATTTGATCAGCCGCTTGTGGCGTTTTTTTGGGCTTCTCGCGGACATTGAGTCGCTTATTTGTGCTTGTTTTTCAGTCGAGCAGTAATGCGAGTGGTAGGTAGTTTGTCACGCCCCCCTTCCACGTATGTTACGTCAAGGCGGATGTTACGTTCAGGTGCAGTTGGCGCAAGCGACAGTCAGAGCCGGTAAAACTATATAAGCGCGAGCAATTAATGATGAGTCAGCATGAGCAGCATATAGTGACACAACATATATATCTTGTATCATTCAACTATGTTAGTTTTTAGCAAACAAAATGATAAATTAATGAAAATTACTTTCAAAGTGAGTTTAAAATTAAAAACCGTGTTTCTTCACGGGACATCCGACTACACGCGAATGCAACATTGTTATTTATTCTTTGTCTATTCATTCATTCATTCAACCTTTATTTGGTAAATCTCATTGAGCCTCGAGGGCTCATTTACAAAAGCGACCTGCTACAAACTAAAGAATTTAGTGAAATGTCTAGACAAGACAACGCTAATATGAGCTCTAAGTGGGGTAAATATGGAAAAAAATATAATAAAGATTGGGAGAAAGAGCGTGTTCTTCAAGACTGGATCCGACCACGACCACAGATGGGAGAAAAATGCAAAATGTATTTTTATTTTTTAGACTGAATACATTCTTTAATGTATAATTTTGCTGGTTATATGTAATGCCATAATAAATATGTTTATACTGTTTAGAACTGCCTTTTTTTACACAATGGGACGGGGTGCTTTTTTTGGGCTTTTTTTGAAAGAGCGAGTCACTTGTTTGTGCTTGTTTTGAAGGAGCTGATCGCTTCTTTCGGTCTGGAGATCTGGCAACCCTGGTTGTTTGCTATTCACAGAGGGCTGAGTGATACTAGCAATAACAGCATTGTATAAGGGGGACAGTTGAACCCGGAGGCCTCCACCTCTGTTTAATGATGGACGGTTTCTTTTCACAAAGATGGCCTCCTTTACTCCTCTCTCAAACCATCGTTTCTCTCTATCAAGGATGTAATAATAATAATAATGAATTCAATTTATACCACACTTTTCATTAATAAAAATCTCAAAGTGCTAAGAGATGTGAACATCTTCATCCCTGAAAGAGTGACCTCTGGCCTGGAGATGAGTGTAGACCACAGAGTCCTGACCTGATGATGTTGGTCTTCTGTGCTGGGCCATCCTTTTGGCCAGTGGCTGTTTAGTTTCCACGATGTCATTTCAGATCTGAACTTTGTAACATTACGTGTGGAGTGCCGCAGGGTTCTGTACTTGGACCCAAGTTATTTAATCTATATGTGAATGACTTGGTAAATGTGTCAGAACTCCTTAAATGTGTTTTATTTGCCGATGACACAACATTTTTTTGTTTGGGTAATGACATTGAACGATTGTTGGAAAAGATACAGACAGAATTTGTAAAAATACAAAATTGGTTTCACCTAAATAAATTATCGTTAAATTTGGAAAAAACATTTTACATGATATTCAGTAATAGTAAAAGGAATGTTGATGCACCATTTACAGTAGATGGAATTGAGATTCATAGAGTTAATGAGGTGAAGTTCTTGGGTGTCATCATTGATGAAAAATTGACATGGAAACCTCACATAAACAGTTTAAGAAAAAAATTATCAAAATCAATAGCAATACTGTATAAAGTAAGGGAACTGTTAAATGATAAAGCATTGGTCTTGTTATATAATACAATAATTGTTCCACATTTAATTTATTGCATTGAAGTATGGGGTAAGGCATGTAAAACGATTACAAATCCTATTTTTATTTTACAAAAACGAGCAGTAAGAGTTATTACAAGAAAAAATTATAGATATCCATCAAACATATTGTTTCAGAAACTAAAGATATTGAAGTTTTATGACTTGGTTGATTATAGCATTTTGCTTTTTATGTATAGGGCTAATAAAAATACATTGCCTGTAAATATACAAGTAAATTTTGTTAAAAGGGAGAGCACTTATTTTCTTAAAGGGTCAGAAATATTTGTGAAACCTTGTTTTCGTACCTGTTTGAAGGAACGGTGTACCATAATTCAAGGAATAAGTTTGTGGAACGGTTTAGAAGAAAATGTTAAAACAGCCAGATCTCGTTATACATTTAAGAGATTGCTAAAAGTGATTTTTTTGAAGGAATATGAAAAATAACATAAGAATTTATTTGAGTTGTTTAAGTTGATGTAATCTTACATTTGGTGATGCAATTAATTTTGTTCTTTGATAAATCATTGTTGTGAGTTTATTTGGGTAAAAAAGGGGCAGAGATTATAAGATTATTCTTCATCTGCTGCCTTTCATTTTATTTTGATTGTATGTTTTTCATTTTATTGAGTTGTTGACTTTGTTTTAATGAAATGAATGAATTTTAATAAATAAAAAAATAAATAAAAATGTAAGACTGATCACAGCCCTCCTGACACTGAACAGCATACACAATATTACTCTGTTTGTGCCGGGGGACTGGATATTTGGGATGCTTTGTTTTGTTTTGTTTTTTGAATGTCCAGAGGACCAGACTAAGCTTTTTTAGATTTTTCTACCTGGATTATTGAGCATGCATCAGGGAATATTATTTGAAGTTAAAATAAACTAAAGAAACAGATTTTTCTCTGCTGTCTGTGTCGTTATTTGTTGTTGCAATGCTCAGTTGACATGCAGGTGTTCTGCTTTGACATCACTTCCTGTTATTGCACATGTGGATATACTGTATGTCAGTAACTGTTCATCTCAACGGCGGGAAATAATGCAAATCGTTAGTGACTTTATTGTTCCAAAAATCCATTTATATTCATTAGGTGAATATATCAGAGGAACTAGAGGAACTTACCCCAAAATTAACTTTTTTAAATCTGATAAACTCCCTAGAATGTGTGTAAAATGTTGTATAGCACTATGTCTGTGTTAATTTTCATGTTTTTGTACGTATTTGTTTAAATCTGCAATATTTGGTCTGAAAAACTTGTTTACACTAACCCTATGGGTTGAACTGTGGTACTGCAGCCTAACTTACATATTGGTCAACGACTGTTCACTCTGACGTGTCTTGTACACTCTGTCGTCATATCCTCAGCTGTGTGAGTATAAAAGTGGTTCAAGCAGAGCCACTCCCCTGCAGAGATTGGGAGTTGGATTAGCAATAGCAACGCAGCATAAGCATTAGCATTAGCATTGTGAATATTGTCTCTCTCAGCTTCTGGTGAGGGAGGGGGTGAAAAGTCCTCCACCTCAAAGTCCTCCACCTCACTGATGTAATAGCTGTGTCGCTGTGATCCCTCTCCATGTTGCATGAATTATGCTAATGCTAATGCTAGCTGCATGTCACGGTCTCTCGCCCTGGCCACACCTCCTCGCTCTAACCCCCCACCACCTCCCCCTCCTTTAGGCGGTGTCTCTTGGCGCACCCACTTTGCATTTTTTAAATCTTGTCTTGGGGCGGGGCTATTGTTTCACAGTGGGGTAAGTTCCTCTTTAAGTGTATGCATAGAGGCTACACACTGTTCTCCAGTGTGTGTTAATAATCACAAATGTTTGTGTCTGGTCTGTGCTGACAGGAACCATGGTCTCCACCTCGATCACCCTGTAGCTCACCACCTCGCTCTCCACACACCCACTGCAGCTATCTGTACACCAAGCAGAGGAATGGAGTTGAGCCACAGAGCAGTACGGCACTTTTCATTCATTTCTGGATTTTACTTGTTTGGAGCTCACAGTCACTGACTCCATCTTTGGCTCATGCTCACTTCTACAAAGTACATGCACAACTTTCTCTTCTTCTGCTTGTAAATCTCTTGTTTCCTCAGATTACAGTTTGTACATATGTAACAGCAATGTAGTGCACGTTAGTTTTAGCGGTCTCCTCCTTTGCTATTTTTAAGCATATGATTGAAAGCACATATTCTCCACGACTAGACATTCAGCTGGAGCAGCACTTCTCTCCCAGCCGATACATGACCAATCCCACCGTGCTTCAGGTACACGTGCTCATGTGAAATAATTCAGTTAATCAGCCAATAAAGAAGCTGCCATTTGCCTTATTCCACACGTTTCTGTGTCTGCTCAGGCTCCGTCAGTAGAGAGGCTCAGCCAACAGAGCACACTGGATTATTGTGACAGTGACCCCTGGAGGATCACAGCAGAACAGCTGGAGTATTATACAAACCAATTCAAAAGCCTGCAGTCAGAACTGGGGGCCCTGATTCCAGGTATGGACACCCCCAACACATGTTTATGACTGTAAATCACACAGTCAAACTGTTCCATCACTGGTGGTGTTCTTTTTAGGAGCTGTAGTGAAAAACTTCTTCACCAAATCCAAGCTCCCGATCCCAGAGCTGTCCCACATTTGGTCAGTGCTAACTCATCTCTTCCTCGTTTGGGTATGGGTTCAGTTGGCCGGGGGCGGGGGTGGGGGGGAGTGTAAGATTAGAGGCTGACAGAAGCTGCAAAATTGACCAAGAGCTTCTCTACAAATAGAGGGATTTGGATTAAATTATTTGAAACCACAGAATATAGATTAGTATATTAAATGTATAAACTTTAAACTTGAAATTTTGAATTCTGATAAACATAATTTATCTTTTTGTTTGTTTTTGTCTTAACAAGAGATATTTATGTCTGTAAGCTAAATACATGTATGAAGCTAAAGTTCACATCTTTAGCTTACAGCTTGTCAGCATAGCTTGGTACGAAAAGTGTCCTTAATTCAGTTCACATAAAATCTACAACAGCAATTAATTTTATTATAATTTTGTCCTAATTAAGATTAAAGACAGAGTACAAACATTTTGTATTTTTTCTTTTTCAGTTTTTTAAGCCACAGAAACATTTACGCCTCACAGCTCAGATTTTAAACACAACAGTATTTTTGTGTCAATTCATATGAAACGGTGCTTTCTTGTTTTCATGAGTTAATCCTTAAGGGGTAAAAATGATAGAACTGATGTTTGAATTTTCAATGTGAAGCTATAACCAACTATTTTTGGAAGAAATTGTCAAACAGCTGAAAAACCGAACCCGGCTTTGTTTGATCTTCAGCTGACTCATGAGCTAACAGCTAGTCTGAGCAGCACCACTCGTTACTTTCATCTTTAAATTTAACTTGTGATTCGTTTTATGAAGGGAGTTGAGTGATGTGGATAGAGACGGTGCGCTGACGTTCACCGAGTTCTGCATCGCTTTTCACTTGATTGTGGCACGCAAAAATGGCTACCCTCTCCCTGAGAGCCTTCCTCCGATGCTGCAGCCGAACTTCATGCAGTACGAAGAGGAGATACCGGACACTCTTGAGGTAAGACAGACACCTGTGATGATGATGGTTTGAATCAAGTTGTACTGAAGTCCTCATACAGCTCTTCTAACTGTGCTTTGCTGGCAGAGCATGGAGCCTTTGATCGTTTTTGGGGATGCAGAGGCAAGGCCTTGTCAGATGGTGAGACAAACAGTTGATGTTAAGTGATGCCTGCAGAGGGCGCTAACGAGCTGACTATGATACAGTGCTGAACTGGGGTCCCATTAGGTTGTTGACTTCCTGAAATGCTTCCATTTCTGATGGTCTGCAATGTGCTTTTGTTCAGGAGCGAAGCTTTGCAGAGCAGCTCCAGCTGAGCTCAAGCACAAACAAACAACTGGAGGAACAGTCCATTAAAGAAGGTAAATAATGTGGCAATAACTACATTTTTAAGATCAGGCCATACATGTACATGTGGATAACTATGACCTCCAAGGATGTTTGAAAAGTGTTTCTTTTAAATTCAGTAACCGGTAAAGTTTGTGCACACACTTATAAAACATAAATTTTTCACAGTTCAAGATGGAAGGTGTAAATTTCTAAAAAAATATATATATAAGTGGAAACAAGAGAGGAGATGTCAGTTTTTACAGAGCTGAATCAAAACAAATCTGTGCATCATCGTGTCCTTGACTCAACCAGGACTTTGTGTGTGTATGTGTGTGTGTGTGTGTGTGTGTGTGTGTGTGTGTGTGTGTGTGTGTGTGTGTGTGTGTGTCTGCAGATTTATTAAGCTTGGCCTCGTCTCCAAACAAACACACTCTGCAGCTGGGAGCGTTTCTCCAGAGGCCAGGTGAAAATGAAACTCCTTTTTTTATGTAGGAAACACCAAGAGCTGTCTATTCCTGCTCACATGTGCAGGTTCAGATTCTAGACTGAAACACATTGTCTTTTTACATAGAAAATAATTTGTTAAATAAAGTTGTTTAGCATTGTTTTTATTTTAGAAGCATATTTAATGCTTGGGGCTTGTTGTTAGAACTGTTAGGGTTTGATTAGGCAGGAAATAACCCAAAGTTGCAGACTGGGACTCAGACTCAAAGAACTATAAAAATAAACACTTTAATGATACAAAAATCAAAAAACTTGCATGGTAGCAAAAACTCACAAGGACCTTGGAACGAAGAACAGGACAGGTTGGCAGGACAGGACAAGGAATACCCAACGACAACGCGACAAAGAACAGACTGGCAGACAGAGTATATATACACACAGACAAGATAGGAAGCAATGACAAACACCTGGGAACAATTAACAGAGCAAGGCCGGGAAACTAATTAAACCTGGGATGTGGAGACTAACTGAAAACTAAACTGAAACCAGGGGCAGAACTAAACTAAACAAAGAGCATAAACACAAAATCAAGCTGAATCAGGACTGGAGAACTAAACTAAGAGCATAAACACAAAAGAAAGCTGAATCAAAACGCAAACAGATAGAACACAGAAACACCAGACAACTAGAATACAGACTATGACATAACCCCCCCTCAAGGGGCGGCACCTGACGTCCCCTAAGGCCCAAACACACAAAAAATACAGAACGGGTGGGAGGACGGGGGGAAAACACAAGGACGGAGGGCTAGAACAAACTAAACAAAAACAGACCGGTCTAGACCTGGGCAACGTTCAAAAACAGGAGAGTGGTCGGGCGGCCGAGAGGCCGTCCAACACGCAGAAGCCGGTCAGGCGGGTGGCCGAGGGGCCATCCAACACTCAGAAGCTGGTCAGGCAGGCGACCGGGAGGCCGTCCATCACGCAAAGGCCGGTCAGGCAGGCGACCAGGAGGCCGTCCATCACGTAGAGGTCGGGTGGACGAGCGACCGTCCAACACTAGGAGCCTTGGGAGCCACAGCTGGCAACACTGGGACCAGAGGAACTGCATACAGTGAAGACGAAACCCCAGGAGCTGCAGACGGCGAAGACGAGACCTTGTCGGCAGAGCCTTCATCGACAGAGTCATCGTCCGCAGAGTTGTCTTCGGTCGCCATGTAGATGGGACGAGGGACCTCCACCAGGGACCCTTCGGCACAGGAAACGTGAGAAGATCCCTCCAGGGACCCCTCGGCACGGGAAATGGGAGGAGATCCATCCAGGGACCCCTCAGCACAGGAAACGGGAGGGGATCCTTCCAGGGACCCCTCGGCACAAGGAACGTGAGGGGCTCCCTCTTGGGAGGCGCCCTCCAGAGTCGCTGGAGCTTTTGGTTCTGGAAGGCCTGCAGGTTCTGGAAGGCCTACAGGTTCTGGAAAGTCTGCAGGTTCTGGAAGACCTGCTGCTACAGGTTCTGGAAGGCATACAGGTTCTGAAAGGCCTGCAGGTTCTGAAAGGCCTGCAGGTTCTGAAAGGGTTGCAGGTTCTGAGTCACCTGCAAGTTCGGAGTCGCCTGCAGATTTTGAGTCGCCTGCAGGTTCTGGAAGGCCTGCAGGTTCTGGGAGGCCTGCAGGTTCTGGAAGTCTGCAGGTTCTGGAAGGCCTGCAGGTTCTGGAAGGCCTGCAGGTTCTGAAAGGCCTGCAGGTTCTGAAAGGCCTGCAGGTTCTGAAAGGTCTGCAAGTTCTAAAAGGCTTGCAGGTTCTGAGTCACCTGCAAGTTCTGAGTAGCCTGCAGATTTTGAGTCGCCTGCAGTTTCTGGAAGGCTTGTAGGTTCTGGAAAACCTGTTGCTGCAGGTTCTGGAAGGCCTACAGATTCTGAAAGGCCTGCAGGTTCTGAAAGGCCTGCAGGTTCTGAAAGGCTTGCAAGTTCTGTGTCACCTGCAAGTTCTGAGTCGCCTGCAGATTTTGAGTCGCCTGCAGGTTCTGGAAGGCCTGCAGGTTCTGAGTCGCCTGCAGGTTCTGGAAGGCCTGCAGGTTCTGGAAGGCCTGCAGGTTCTGAAAGGCCTGCAGGTTCTGAGTCACCTTCAAGTTCTGAGTCGCCTACAGATTTTGAGTCGCCTGCAGGTTCTGGAAGGCCTGTAGGTTCTGGAAGGCCTACAGGTTCTGGAAGGCCTGCAGGTTCTGGAAGGCATGCAGGTTCTGAAAGGCCTGAAGGTTCTGAAAGGCCTGCAGGTTCTGGGTCTCCTGCAGGTTCTGGGTCTCCTGCAGTCCAGAGGTGTGTTGGACCACTTCCGGGTCTTTTTTTCCCCCCTCTTACGACGGCGTTGTGAGTGGACCATGGGGGAAAGCCAGAGTTCGTCCTCTGACTCTGCGTCCTCACCCAACGTCCACCCGGAGTAAGTCGCACGGGAGCTGAGGAGAAACTGGAGCTGGATGTTATGTGGCTACCTTGAGTCTTTCTCCTCCTGCAATAGGAGAGGTGAAGGCAGAACCTCCACCGCCTGGCTGTGTTCTGTCAGTTCCAGGACGGGTTTGGTCCAATAGATACCACATCTGACCGTGGATCTCCTCAATTGGACAGACCTCCAAAAAACAGGTGAGCAAAAATCAAAACAAAACTCGGGAGAACCTGTCTGCTGGGTTCTGTTTTTAAACGGTTGCGTCGTACTGTTAGGGTTTGATTAGGCAGGAAAGAACCCAAAGTTGCAGACAGGGACTCAGACTCAAGGAATTATAAAAATAAACACTTTAATGATACAAAAATAAAAATAAAACTTGCATGGTAGCAAAAACTCACAAGTACTTGGAACGAGGAACAGGACAGGTTGGTAGGACAGGACAGGGAATACCCAACGACGACGCGACAAAGAACAGACTGGCAGACAGAGTATATATACACACAGATAAGACATGAAGTAATGACAAACATCTGGGAACAATTAACAGAACAGGACTGGGAAACTAATTAAACCTGGGATGTGGAGACTAACTGAAAACTAAACTGAAACCAGGGGCAGAACTAAACTAAACAAAGAGCATAAACACAAAAGAAAGCTGAATCAAAACATAAACAGACAGAACACAGAAACACCAGACAACTAGAATACAGACTCTGACAAGAACAATAATAAGTGAGATTAATGTGTTGTGTTAATTGAGCTGTCCAACCCAAATAAAATCCCAGCTAAAGGGAAGTAGTTGTTTCTCATGTTTAACCCCTCTGAAGCAATGTTTTGTTTTTTATGCAGAGCTACCTTACGACTTACACTCACAGATGAAGATGAAAACTAGACCAAGGTGACAAAAGAAGGTCTTTGTTTGAACAGAAACATAACGTTGTGCTCTCCGAACAGCACGTTAAGCAGCATTAAATTGTTCTTCAGGTCTTACTCCAGCACGTCTATCGAAGATGCCATGAAGAAGGCAGAGGAGCCCCCCACCCCACCTCCTCGCCCACAGAAAACCCACTCCAGGGCCTCATCGCTGGACCTCAACAAGCTCCTCCAGCAAGGTTCTCCAG
>JBBPBX010002021.1:59527-69738 GCA_038048925.1 Garcialebias charrua | reverse complement strand
AAAATGAATCAATGAAAATATGAATTTAATATTTTTTCTGACTGTTCAAATGAACATATTGTTTGAAAAAAAAGGATAACAATGAACCAAGTGTTTCTGTAGTTATGTGTAAATAAAGTTACAGTAGTACACTATATTATCTGTTAGTGTTGAGTTATTCTTTGTGAGAATATTTGTGTATCTGTTTTAATTTCATTCGTTCATCTACAACTCACAGCTCGTACTTTAGTAAAAACAAAATTGGTGAATGTTGAAAAAAACATTTTATTAAAATAAAACCATCCCATATTATCAAATAAATGAAAACCTCTGGGGAAACATTAATATGAACAGATTATCAAAAAAATTGAGTTTAAAAAATATCAGCAAGTGGTGTTTGACTTCATCAGCTCTGTAAAAATGACTCCAACACCTCCTCGTCCACCCTCCTGTCCAGGTGTTGTAGGTCTGGACGCAGGGGACATCTGTCTAGTTTCTCCTCATCCTGCTGCTTGTACACTTCTTCAGACTCCACCACCTCCTCGTCCACGCTCCTGGATGTCCAGGTGTTGTAGGTCTGGACGCAGGGGACATCTGGGTCCATTATGGGCTGAATGCTGCATCCACTTTGTCACTTCCCTCATCAGAACCACAGAAAATCAACAGATTTACATCAAAGAATATTGTTGAGTACTATTCTTTTTGTTGATGCAATCTTACCTGCTGTGATGTGAAAGTCTGGGTTACTAGTGGTTCAACAGGAAGAGCCTCAGGTGATGGACTGGAGACCTGGAAACCTGAAAACACAAACAAAATAAAATAAAAGAATAATATATTTAACAGATATTTTAAAAGGGACTAATTTTTTAAACTATAAATTAATGTTGAATAATTATTAGAAACATTAAATAATATGGTGGCTGGACTCTCCCTTAGAGATAGGGTGAGATAGGGTGAGAAGCTCAGTCATCCGGGAGGGACTCGGAGTAGAGCCGCTGCTTCTCCACATCGAGAGGAGCCAGTTGAGGTGGCTCGGGCATCTGGTTAGGATGCCTCCTGGACGCCTCCCTGGTGAGGTGTTCCGGGCATGTCCCACCGGGAGGAGACCCAGAGGAAGACCCAGGATACGCTGGAGGGACTATGTTTCTCGGCTGGCCTGGGAACGCCTTGGGATTCCCCCAGAGGAGCTGCTCCAAGTGGCTGGGGAGAGGGAAGTCTGGGCCTCCCTACTTAGGCTGCTACCCCCGCGACCCGACCCCGGATAAGCGGAAGAAAATGGATGGATGGATGGATTAAATAATATATTACCATTTCAGTGCTGTGTAAACTATTTACATGTAGAATTCCTTCTGACTCTCAACTATCAGCTGCTGTGTCCTCACATGTGCTGCACTTCCTGAAGTGAAAAGTCTCCAAAAACCAGCAGGAGCTGAAAAAAAATTATAACCTGCTGTTTACTGGAAATAACTTTGGCTTCTCTGAAGACAAACCGCTAAAATATAAAGTTTTAAATGGCTAAATTGGACGGATCGCGTTTGTATCTTGACATTGTAAACAAGGAGCGCAGTTGACGCGAGTCTGGAAGTGACGTCATAATCGCGCGACGGGAAACCCCGTATTTATCGTGTGAAAAAAAAGGCGCTAATTTTAAACTGTTTTTGAGAGGAATTTTCATTCATTTCACATTGTTTTAGCAAAAACGATCAGAGGTCAATCTTAATATATATATATGTTGTGCCATTTTATGGAAAGTTAAAAGATGATGTCAGGGGAGCTTTAAGTTGCTGCCCGGGTCCCATCAGATTTTCTGGTCTTCTGGTGTGTTGGACCAGCGCTCCATGGTTTTATTTTATTTTATTAGGACGTTTTATTAACATATAAACACAGAATATTCAAAGGCAGCGAGAGAAAATTCAGCAGGAGGCGGAGCTGAAGTCAAGTTCAGAAGACCACGGGGGAGCGCGCAGCCAACGAGCATTCGCATGTTCTCATTCAAAGCGATGCAGGACTGTTTTATATGTGACATAAATGTATTAATTTCCCCTTCTTAATCCCTTATCTGGAGTTTTCTTTTGTTTTTTTCCCAAAAGTCAAGTAATCGCTCCCTCCTCCCTCCTCCTTCTCCTCCTCTCCCTCCGCTGAGTGAAATGAACAAGGAAATGACTGAGGTTGTCACGAGAGAATTAAACTCGGGTTTTAAGTTGCTGCCCGAGTCCCATCAGATTTCCTGGTCTTCTGGTGTGTTGGACCAGCGATCCATGGTTTTATTTTATTTTATTAGGACGTTTTATTAACATATAAACACAGAATATGCAACTGCAGCGAGAGAAAATTCAGCAGGAGGCGGAGCTGAAGTCAAGTTCAGCAGACCACGGGGGAGCAGCCATCAGCAGAGGCCACGCCTCCAGCAAGAATCGTTTGTCAATGGAGAAAGTCCAGACCCTAGTCCGAAGCGAAGTGAAGGACAAGGGTCTGGTTTTAACCAGGCTACCCCTGAATAGACTTTACAGCAGGGTGTCAATGTCAAATACACCGAGGGCCCAAAAAACAAATTTGCTACAAGCCAAGGGCCGGACTGGTTCAATGTTTATTATAAGGGGGTGATATAATAGTTTTCTTCTTTCTGCACTCTTTTCATTCAATGTTTTCTTTTTGATTAAATTTTTTTTGTCTCTTTTAAATGAATGAATAAATGAATTAATTAAAATATTAAAGGGGAACACATTTTCAAAATTCACTTTTTAATGGTTTTTTTACTCAACTTTGGGTATTGGCAGCACGGTGGCACAACTGGTAGAGCTGCTGCCTCTCAGCGAGAAGGTTGCCGGTTCAAATCCCGGTCCGGGGCCTTTCTGGGTGGAGTTTGCATGTTCTCCCCGTGCATGCGTGGGTTTCCTCCGGGTACTCCGGTTTCCTCCCACAGACCAAAAAACATGCTTGTTAGGCTGATTGGTGACTCTAAATTGACCCTAGGTGTGAGTGAGAGAGTGGATGGTTGTAGGTCCCTCTTGTAAATGAGTCCCCGTGACTCAACGAGGCTAGCCTGTATAAATAAAGGTTGAATGAATGAATGAAAAAATTTACTTAATAAAAAAACAGTCCTAAGGCCCAAAAAATGCACCCAGTGGTTTATTTACTCTAAGTAGATTTATTTATCTTTGATAGAAACACTTCGTTTTGCACTTCCTGCGGTTTGTGACGTCACAAACCGCAGCCACAACCCACCTCAACCCTGAGTCCAGCCCTCAACTAGCAACCCCTGGTGCGGCTCCACCCACTTCAGTATAAAAGAGTTGACGGTTGTTTTTCCTGATTTCATGTCAGCACAATGGCTAAAAATGTCACAGAGTCTAGCCAGCTAACTCTCTGACCCTCCTGGC
Organism: Garcialebias charrua; assembly: GCA_038048925.1. Classification (NCBI taxonomy): domain Eukaryota; kingdom Metazoa; phylum Chordata; class Actinopteri; order Cyprinodontiformes; family Rivulidae; genus Garcialebias; species Garcialebias charrua. The sequence goes on along the minus strand of JBBPBX010002021.1, from coordinate 66,379 downwards.
CCAGATAATGGAGCGCGCACTAAGCAGATTTAAAATTGATAGTTTTCAGATGGGAGGCTTGAATGAACAGCGATGCAGCATGTTGCTGTGTGTGTGTGTGTTGGTTTATGTGTCATTAGCAGGACAGACTACGTACCGCTAAACCTCATTGACAAACCCGTGTGTGTGTATGTGTGTGTGTGTGTGCCGGGCCCGGCGCGCGGCTGAGCGAGGGACACAGATAACAAGACAGCCCCGCTGTGAGTGTGTGTGTGTGTCCGCGAGTGACATCCGCTCCGCTACCTCCAGCTCGCGCGCACAGGGAGAGGGAGGGAGACGTCAGGGAGGGAGTTGGACATTTATTACAGAGGAAAAATTAAAAATGACACGACAACTTGTACACGTCTGATCTGTCCCACAATAAATACGTCGCAGTCCAGTTCAGCTCAGCGTGAGTTCAGACATCCTCGTCTGCCTTTGGAGGGCGGAGTTAATGTAAGCAGATCTTTGAAGGGCGTGAACTTCAGATCTCATTAACATAAACCAGTCATTCAAAACGAAAGTTAAAAATGGCAGAATTAAAAAGGGTATAATTGATTATCTAAGAATTATTTTGTGTATTGAATTGAATGAACAGTGTCTGGTAACCCCACAGACATACCATAAAAATTTTAAAAACCTATCTGTGGTCTCCTTTAAATAACTTTACATCTGCTAAGTTCTTGGCATAAACCAACACAGACATGTTCCTGTTTTTAGTATTTTACATTGTTTTATAATGTAGCTGTTTATGTTTCATTTTTTATACAGTTTTCTTCTGATTTTTAATTAATATGCTTTTTTATGATTGTTTACTGTTGGCTGCAAGTATCAAGCTGTGAAATCCTTCATTTTCTACAGCTGATAGCTGTTGGTCATTAATTATGATGAAGTTTAGCAACTTCTCGGTGAACATTTGAGCTCCGTGGCTTCAGCGGTGTGTTTTTATTGTTCAATCCGGGGCGGGCGCTCTGATTTCGGTCAGCCGCTCTCAGCCTGTCCCTCCTACGAGACGGTCAGACAGCGGGTCGGACTGGACGCAGCTGGCCGCGGTCGGTCTCCCTGTTTCGGTTCAGCGAGAGTGGCGTCCCGCTGAAGCTCCGGAGCTCGAATGTCCAACATAAAACTAACTTGACCGCAGTTTAATGTGGCGCTATGGCTCTGCAGACATTGCACGTTGCTGTCTTGTGGTGTTTAGTGTAAAATACTTCCACACAGCCGAAATGTTACCATGAAAAGTTGGCTAGCTGTTAGCTAAATTTCTACTCACTCAGTCCGCATGCTGTAGCTGGCTACAAGCTATCCATCCATCCATCCATCTTCTTCCGCTTATCCGGGGTCGGGTCGCGGGGGTAGCAGCCTAAGTAGGGAGGCCCAGACTTCCCTCTCCCCAGCCACATGGAGCAGCTCCTCTGGGGGAATCCCAAGGCGTTCCCAGGCCAGCCGAGAAACATAGTCCCTCCAGCGTGTCCTGGGTCTTCCTCTGGGCCTCCTCCCGGTGGGACATGCCCGGAACACCTCCCCAGGGAGGCGTCCAGGAGGCATCCTAACCAGATGCCCGAGCCACCTCAACTGGCTCCTCTCGATGTGGAGAAGCAGCGGCTCTACTCCGAGTCCCTCCCGGATGACTGAGCTTCTCACCCTATCTCTAAGGGAGAGTCCAGACACCCTGCGGAGAAAACTCATTTCAGCCGCTTGTATCCGAGATCTCGTTCTTTCGGTCACAACCCAAAGCTCATGACCATAGATGAGGGTGGGAACGTAGATCGATCGGTAAATTGAGAGCTTTGCCTTTCGACTCAGCTCTCTCTTCACCACGACAGACCGGTACAGCGCCCGCTTCACTGCGGACGCTGCACCTATCCGCCTATCGATCTCACGCTCCAGTTTTCCCTCATTCGTGAACAAGACCCCGAGATACTTAAACTCCTCCACTTGGGGCAGGACCTCATCCCCGACCCGGAGAGGGCATGCTACCCTTTTCCGGCTCAAGACCATGGCCTCGGATTTGGAGGAACTGATCCTCATCCCGGCCGCATCACACTCGGCTGCAAACCGCTCCAGTGAAAGTTGTAAATCACGATCTGATGAAGCTAGCTACAAGCTATGTAAATGGATTTCCTGAATGTGACGTGAGGCGGGTCTATTTACTCTGGGTTCATGAGACACGACTCTGGATCAGATCAGCACCATCCCTAATACCGTTGCATTGTGGGGAATGTAATGTTGGTGCGTGCAAACACCAGCGGGCAGCTGTGGCCTGCAGGCCGGTTCAGTAATTAAATATCATCCAGGGGCCCATAGATTATTAATTTGCAGGCCGGATCTGGCCCGCAGGCCTTGACTTTGACATATGTGCCTTACAAGGAGGCTAAGGAGAGTGATGCCCCTGTAACTGGAGCAAACCCTCCGGTTCCCCTTTTTGAAGAGGAGCACCACCACCCCAGTGGCACTGCCCCCGATGTCCACAGAATGTTGCAAAGACATGTCAACCGAGACAGCCCTGCAACAACCAGAGCCTTTAGGAACTCAGGGTGGATCTCATCCACCCCTGGAGTCCTATCAGACATTTACCTGTACATAAAATGTCATTTCTCTCGTTTGTTTTACTTTTCTTGACGTTGTTTTGTCCTTGTCCGATGTTGCCTCACTCAGCTGACCTGAAGCTAACCTGAAGAGTTTAAAACCCGAGCACCAGTGAGCTCGAACCGGACTGTCGGTGTTATCTAAGTTCTCTGAGAGACCTGGATTTGTTGAACTTGTTCTGCAGGCCTCAGGTCACGAAGCTGAGTGGGAGAGGTCGTCACTCCAGAATTGTTGAGCATTTCTATCCCGGAGCGTTATTCTTTAACTAATGAGCTGTCACCAGTTGGACGCAGGCCCACGGACCAGACGAAGGTATATAAAGTCTGCGTTCGCTCTTTGAAGGCATCCTTCCTCCAGCGAGTGACACGGCTCCTGCTGCTCGGACCAAACGTCACAACAAGGTCAAATCTGAGTCTTGTTCTTCATCTGAAGTTTGACTAGTCAGAATTTTAACTCTGGATTTGGAAGAGATAAATGAGACTTAGTCAGACCTCAATAATTTGGTGTTTCATACATTCAAGTTCTAATTTAAATTTCTGTCTGAATTTCTTTTTGTTCCTACAGATGACGTCTCATCTTCTCTTCGTGTTGCTGCTTTCCAGTTGCTTTCTTGTTCCTCTGCTGGGAGTCGGACCAAACGTAAGCTTGTTAAAGTTGTTGCCTTCAGTTTTCCGTGAAATGGATCGACGTTGTCTGAAGGAAACAAGAAAAAAGACAAACAGTGCTTCACAGAGCTGCCAGTTGTACCAGTCAGGTTCTGATTCTGTTTGTTCTCGTCTCCACAGGGCTACTGCGACACAGAACTAGGTTGGTGCTTCTGTCCTCTAGAGGTGGTGGGTGCTTGAAATCACACGTCAGTCACCATGTGAGCTAAACTGTTGGACCGTTCATGTTTCGTGCATGAAGCTGCAGAGCGCTAGCCTGGCCCTCGCCTTCCTGCACAGCTCCGCTCAATTCTCATTTCCCTTCACTGCACAGTCTGGGACTTCCCCCATCCACAAGGATTTCTCCGGTAGATTTTTGTTCGGACCAATCAGAGAACAGAAGGCGGAGTTTTGAACGACGTCGACTGACGTCGTCATTCAAAATGGCTGCCGCCACGAAGGAATTTTCAATAAAACAAGGTAAAAAACTATTATTTCTCTGCTGAGAAAAATATATTTCTTAGCTGACGTTATATCAGAAGTGTTCCTGAGCAATCAGAGAGCAGAAGGCGGAGTTTTGAACGATGTCGACTGACGTCGTCATTCAAAATGGCTGCCGCCACGAAGGAATTTTCATCAAAACAAGGTAAAAAACTATTATTTCTCTGCTGATAAAAAATATATTTCTTAGCTGACGTTATATCAGAAGTGTTCCTGAGCTTAACAGTTCCTAAATCAATTCACGAAATGGTCAAATCTGCTGGATTTAAATAGTTTCGGTTTGACATTTTCCAAACAGCCTCGGGTGCGCTACGAAAATAAATGATAAAAAATCGAATTTTATCTCAAATGTTTTATCTAGGCCAACAGTCAGTAAATTAGAGCCATATAATTACACACTGGTGGCAGAAAAAATATCCACCGAGTGGTTTCTGAGCAATTTATCTGATAGCCTGGACCTCGCCAGGCTAAACTAACAAAACTCCGCCTTCTGTTCTCTGATTGGTCCATTCAAAAATCTCCAGGAGAAATCGTTTTCAATGGGAGGAATGCCAGACCCTAGTCCAAAGCGAAGTGAAGGACAAGGGTCTGGTTACAACCAGGCTAGCAGAGCGCTGACGGTGATAAAAACCAGAACCTCCACATTTACTCTGGGGGTTGTTGTCGTGTAGAAACAGATTTCCAGTCTCGGTCCTTCTCAACAGAGTTTAGTCTTTCTTTTCTTATGTGGTTGTTCTGTAATCGATGGTTAAAAATGATGCAGCTATGCAGCCTGGCTGAGTGTCCAGATGTTTTACAGCTTCCTGTAAGTCCTGCCCTTCTGGATGGACTTGGTACGGCGGCTACTGCTACCTGTTTGACAGCACCAAAAGGGACTGGTATGCCTCTGAGGTACAACAACTGTTTCAATTGTTTTATGGGATTTTTTTCATGAATATTAGAATTACAGAAGATGTCTTAAAGGAATACTCTGGTCATTTTCAAAGAGAGTTATTTATAATTGTTATTCATAGTCATAATCTTATCAGCGTTATTTTTTCTGTCATATTTTCACCATGTTATTCATACATTTATAAATGTCATAGTTCCCAACTAAACATTTAATTTACAAGATAAACATGTAGGTTACAAACTAAATACTTAACTTGCAAATTAAATATTTGGTTAGTAAACTAAACTAAGTATCTTAGTAAAGTACTATATTTAGGTATAAATTAAATATTTAATTTACACCTAAATATTTAGTGAGTAAACTAAATATTTAATTAGCTAACTAAACATTTAGCTCAGACCTAAATACAGTACATATTTTACAAAGTAAACATTTAATTTCCAAAATAAATATTTAATTAGCTAACTACATATTTACCTCATACCTAAATATTTAACTTGCTAGACATTTACAAACGTATGGATAACATGGTGAAAATGTGACTTTGAAAACAATAACCCTTCTTTTCTTTTAAAAAGCTATCAAAATTTGTTACTTTTTCACTGTGCAACTTTACAAACAGCGCCCCATAGTATCTCAAACCAAAAGTTAACAAAACCGTAGCTCAAAGCAAAAGATAGGAAACTGTAAAGAAACAATAAAATGAGCAAAACCAGAGCTAAAAGCTAAATATTGCTAAACTGTAACTAAAAGCTGAATGTAGTTATCTAGACGAGCAGGAGCTAACGTAAATTTAGGAAAACCATAGATACATTTAAAAAAAATCTAAATTGAAGTTAAAAGTAATTTAAAAAAAATATATAGCTAAAAGCTAAAGTAGCATAACAAGACAAGCATCGAGTCAGTTGTCTGAAGATTTCAGAGAAAAATGTTGAAAAAATGAACGTGATCTAAATATACGTGTAGATTTTTGGAGAAAAACAAGTTAAATAATTCAAAAAATAAAAGTTATAAACATGAAACATCACAACAAAATATTTCTGGTCAAACAATGTTTTCATTAATTGACGGGTAAATGTCAGGAAGGAAGGCTAGAATCCAGTGGTGCAGACACGAACTCTCTCAGGGAGCCAGGAGTACAAAAAAATATATTTAATGGTAGTAAATCAAAATGCTGAACAGGGTAGCAAACTTACTCTGAAGACAGGAAACACAGGAGACATCAGGAAAGACCCAACGATGACCAGACAATGAACAACCCAGAGGAGCTGACTTATATACACACACACAGTAATTAAGATAAATCAAACACCTGGACACAGACAGGGAAACCAGAAGGTGTAGGGATGGGGACTGAACAACAGAGGGAGCCAAACACCTGGACACCGACAGGGAAACCAGAAGGTGTAGGGATGGGGACTGAACAACAGAGGGAGCCAAACACCTGGACCCAAAAAGGGAAACCAAAAGGTGTAGGGATGAGGACTGAACAGCAGAGGGAGCCAAAAATCTAGACACAAACAGGGAAACCGGAAGGTGTAAGGAGGGGAACAGACCAACAGAGGGAGCCATCCTTACAGTACCCCCCTCAAAGACGTCCCCCTGGCGTCCCCAAAGAATACCCCCCAAAAACCAGGGCAGGCAGAGGGAGGAATTGCAGGGATGGTGGGCACAAGAAAACACAAGGACAAGGAACAAAACACAAGAACAGGAAATCAAAAACTGATAGGAACAGGGATGGTGGGTACAAGAAAACACAAGGACAGGGAACAAAACACAAGAACAGGAAATCAAAAACTGATAGGAACAGGGCCTAGGAAAAATACTTAACACAAGACCGAAAACTAAACACAAGGACTAGACCCAAAAAACTGTGAAAGCCAAATGCAAAAACTAGACCTAAGAAACACAATGAGAACTAAAAACAGACTAGAACGAGGAAATAATTAAACGTTCAAACATAGTGGTCAGGACGTCTCAATCAGGCAACGACACGTCAGGTGGACAACCGGGAGACCTTCCATCATGCAAAGCCACATCAGGCGGGCGACCGGGAGGCTGTCCATCATGCAGAGCTGCATCAGGGGGCGACCGGGATGCCGTCTATCATGCAGAGCAGTCTCAGGGGGCGGCCGGGAGGCCGTCCATCAGAGGACACAAGCAAGGAGTCACCATGTGTGCGGTCAGCAGGCGTCGAAGAGTCAAGCAGAG
>JBBPBX010002021.1:28878-48474 GCA_038048925.1 Garcialebias charrua | reverse complement strand
TTATATAAAACGGCACCTTTTATATACCATACCATATCATTTTATTTATAAAGCACTTAAAACAGTGACAAGGCCAACCAAAGTGCTGATCAGTGAGTTATTTTGATGGAATGGCCGATGTCCAATATTTAACTTTATCGCTAATAAACGATAATAAAGCATACTGGTAATAAAAATAAAATAAATTTAACTTTATCGCTAATATCGGCTGATACCGATACCATGCCGATAATATTGTGCATCTCTACTGACAACCAAGCTAACAAGTAAATAAATATTTTAACTAAGAGTGTGAGGAAGGCTATTTTTTCCTCAAATGTAAAGTCCATTTGTCTTATATGTAATGTAACCACAGCCTTGTCCAAAAAGAGTAAGGTAACTTGGAAGAGCAATACAAGACAATTCACAAATGATACAAAATAGATTTGCCTGTTAAAACTGCCATGAGCACAGAAAGTTCAGGAGTTTTTTTGTTTTTTTACAGAGGCTCCCAAATGTAAAACCAGAGCACCAGTATGCTAATATAAGAATATAAAATATAGGGATAAAGGTTATTTAAAAATATATATATATATAATAAATAATAATATAAAACCATTACTGAGAGATATACATTATTTTCTGATGTGATGATGGTATCAAAAAATAATTAATAATGGATTTACAATATGAGAAAGTTAATTCTCAATAGTCTGATTGAGACTTAACTGATTGAGAATGAGCGGATTTACAATATGGTAGATTTTACAATAACACTAGAATGTAGAAATGTTATGGAGGTTACAGGAGCATTAGAAAATGATCTGATAAATGTTTTTAGAAGGGCATTTAGGCTATTATGATATTTAAGAAATAAAATTAAAATAAAAAACGTAAAAAAATAAAAAATTAATGTCTGGTTGATGTTTCAATTACAGTAAATGTAGACGTTGTCACCACCTAGGTAGTGTTGAATATGTTTGAATGTGTGAACCAAAGAAGAATACGTTAAAAAAAATAAAAAAAATAATAATAGAGAACTGTAGATAAGGCATAACAAATCACTGAAAGTACCGTACTTCTGACCATGATGCTGATGAGTCAGTAAAATGTTTGACAATAACTAAAGCCTTTGGCTTGCTAAACAATAAACCGCACTGTAAGTACATTTACTTGTATTTTAACTGGGTACTCGTAATGCAATTGTGTAAGTGACCTCTTTAACACTATCACCAAATTCAGATTACGTTGAAGGGCTGCTGCTACTGTAAGCAAAAGGAAAAGGCTTGTCCGGAAATAGCTCTCATTAGACATCAGTCTCAGCTTCAAGTCTACTACACGACTGACTGACTTCAAAAATTTGACTCAAGAAATACACATTAAGTAGGTAAACAACAAACTTCACTGTGTTCTGTGATTTTAGTCTAGATAGCAGCAGTAAAGCATAATAAATAGTAGCTGAATCATAGAAAAAGAGAAGGGAATGACTAATCATTGGTCATTAGTGAGGAAGTCCAGTCGAACTCCACAAGAACTCACGCCCTCATTAGATCACTTCAACAACTAAAGTGCACATTCTCTGCAAGAAAATACTGTATGGTAGTATGTACAGTAGTTGGATTGCTAATCTATCTTAATCCTCCTCAAAACTTTGTTAAATCTAATAATATTCACAACAGAAAAATAACAGTGATAAGTGGTTTGGTTAAAGTCAGAATGCCTAGTTATATTTGACTCAGTCTTTCTGTGATAGATGACTGAAGTTAAATTGTAACATTTCACAAAATGTTTCAATTTTTACTCTACTGCCCTCCCTTTGAAGACAGTTAAACTATCTGCAGATGACAACAAGAATCTGTCTTCTGAGCACAAAAAAGCAACACAGATTTATTTTTAATTTAAAAAAAATTAATGACACACAAGAGAATAAACTTTGAGTAAGGCTTAATTTTCTTGGTAGACTTAATTCTTAACAGTTATGTCACAGGATAATACCATTACAGTACAGTATTTGTTACCATGACTGAAATTCCTGCAGTACATTAAAATGGAGAACAAATAAGAACCACAACAAGTCAAGATGTAGTGTCATCTCCCCAATACAGCACTAATAATCAGCTGATCTAATACGTCTAAACAACACAGTGCAAGGGTGTATAATGGCATGAGATCATGAGCAATATTGGCTCAGACTAACCCTTCACTAATGGCTGTTCTCACAGTCCTCTTGTTATGTGTAAGACTATTAAATGCAAGTTATTTAGGAAAAGTGTCTGAAAGCCATATTAGAGGGTGGCACGGTGGGCAGTTGATGGCATCGCCTCCTCTCAACAAGCAGGTCGGCCTGGTTGAAATCCCGGCCCAGGGACCTTGGGTGGAGTTTGCATGTTCTCTCCGTGCATGCGTGGGTTTTCTCTGGGTACTCCAGTTTCCTCCCACAGACCAAAAATATTCATGTTAGGCTGATTGGTAACTCTAAAGTGTCTCTAGGTGTGAATGGTTGTCTCATTTGTCTCTATGTGTCCCTGTGATGGACTGGAGACCTGTCCAAGGTGTCCCCCGCCTCTCGCACAGTGACTGCTGGATATGGGCACCAGTGACCCCCGTGACCCGAAAAGGAAGAAACGGATAAAGATAAGGAATGGATGGATGGACAGACGGATGGATAATGTATAGAAAATAAAAGAGTATCAAATACAAAACCATAAGAATCAAATGCATGCAGATTTTCTAACAGCAATTGCAAACTGGAGAAATCCTAAATGGAGATCCAGGAAACTGCTCTCTGCAGTGTATCCTGCAACTGTAATTCCTTCCACTTCAACGAGCTTCCTGTAGTTTAGATCAACTGTAGCTTCCTTTGGCAATGCTAAAATTATTGTGAACAAAGGAAGCTCTTAAGGGGCACTGAAATCTGAGATAGAGCTGGAAGATATGACCAAAAATACTGTAAGTTTCTTTTGGCTACTCCCTTCGTCAGAGGTTGCCACAGTGAGTGAACTTGCATGAAAGATTTGTCAAATATTTTACACTAAATGCTGTTCCTAACACAACCTGGACTCGAACCTGCAACCTAAGGATTACAAGATCACGGCACTGACCACCAAATTACTGCAGCCACGCAGAGATTTGACAAAAATAAATAAATGAAATGGTATCTCTATATACATACATCTGAGTGTTATTTACTAAGATTTTTGCATAAGGTCAAGGTTCTATTTTGTCATTCACATCACATGTGGTACATGAGGTGGAACGAAACTATGTACACAGGGTCCCAGTTACATCCAACAAAAATATAAATTGTAAAGGAAAACAGTAGTAAGAGATGAGATTAGACGTGTCACAATAAACAAATAAATTAATCGCATGATGAATGAAAATTATCAACATCATTTTCATTTATCAGCTTTATCGTTTCTTCCTGTCTCTCTCTCTTTCTACTGAAGACACTGGATGACAAAAGGTTCAACTCTGGTGCTCTTCACTAACCCCTCCCTTTCTCTTTTCTCTTTAAAATCTGTTTTAACTCCTATTTTTCTTAAAGACACACGCTGCACAACCCCTCACTAGCCATCCTTCGGTTCAAACAGTCTTATGCTGCCATCTAGGGGTCAAAAATGGTACTACACACAAAATTAACCAACATTTCTTCTTAAATTTGACATTACTATCATTGTCAAATTTCTAATAGTATTGTTTATCGCAATAATTCGAGACAATCGCCCAGCAAAATTTGTTATCGTGGCAGGCCTATCCAAGATATGAACTAAAAAATATGCTAAACTAATATACTAAGCACTAGTACAAAACAATGTGCCATAACACCTTACATACAGTAAATATTAACTAGCAAAACCAAATACAGTACATGGGACAAATGTATTAACATTTTTTCTTTCTGTTCTCAGAAAACTACGGTACTTGTGTAAAATTATGATGTCTTTCACTGTTGTTCAGGCATGTTTTTTCTATTGATCTGTGATTTTTCTACTCATTGAACTGACTAATATAATGTGCACTACTAATGCATGAATAGGTATATACTTAAGAAGTAATATAAAAAAATCTTTCAGCTTCACCCTTCTTCAGGGGGTCACCAAAGCGAGCAAACTTGCATGAAAGATTTGTCAATTGTTTTACACCGGAAGCCCTTCCTGACGCAACCTGGGCTCGAACCCACAACCTCAGGATTACAAGACCACGGTAATGACCACCAAGGTATGGCGGCAACAATAAACAGTAAGAATTATAAATTAATAAAATTCCCACCACTGACAACAACCGTTCTTATCTTGTTACAGCACAAAATTCAGCAGTGTAGCTTTTGCATTTGTTATTTGGACACACATACACATGTTTTCCAAAGTTTTAGGATACTTTATCCAACAGCATCAAGACAGCAGCCATGCCAACACAGGAGTCATGAAAGTTCAAAGGAGTAAAAATAGTCATTTAGTTTTTATTCAACTAGAATTCATTTTTTTGTTAAACCCAAGCCTAAGGGCAAAACAAATTGCTTGGCTCATGCTGCTACTGTGAAGCAAAACATAAAATTTTTTAGATACAGCTATTCGTAAAATCAAATTGGAATCATGACAGAGCGTTAAAGAAAGCACTCCTTTCTTCCCTCATCTTTGTTTGTATGATAAATTATTTTTTTAGTTTGGAAATATTAACATCCTTTCAGTTATTTTTGAGAACAGCTGTCCTTTGTACAGCTGTCAAACAGGCTGCAGCTCTACCAGATTCTCCAGGATTACCAGTAAATAATGTTGGGTGTTCTCATCCCATAATGGGCCTGACAAACTCCTGACTGCGTGAGCCAGCTGCATCAACTTCTAATAATGAAGTGTTTGTTTAACCCCTGCAAACACTGCAGTCAAACAGAAATGATAGGGCATTTACAATAATACTTGTTCTCATATTTAAACTGTAATACTTGTAGTAATAAAAATAAAATAAAAATTTAAAACAAGGTTTCAAAGAACACATAACTGTTAAAATACATTCAGTGTTTCCCCTACCATTAGCCAAGGGGGGCGCCCCGCCCTGACAACAGAACCGAACGCCCCGCCTGCTAAATCCCCCACCCACCCATGCAGCTACACCACTTCTGGATGGGGGACAGAGGTTGTAGCAGCCACTTTGCCATTGAAGTGCGACTCAACTCGGTTCTGGTATCATCGATTCTTCTCAGGTGTAGGTGATTTGCCACTGTGACCCGTTTCCCCGCTCTGTGGGCAAGATTGTCAATTCAAAGATGGCGGTATTGTAACAGGTCATTGTGTTTGAGGAGCCCACCTGTTCTGGTCCTTAATCGCCCTATAATCGGACGTTAGTTTCTTTAGCTTATTCTGACAGCTTATAATTACAGGTGTAGCCATGCTGCGCCATCATTTCCAAAATCTCTCTGTAAATGCCCTGATTTCTTGTGAAGCCATCCAGTTCATGCTTAATCCTAACCTCGGCCAATAAAGTTCAAAAATGTGTACCGTATTTTTCGGAGTATAGGTCGCACCAGAGTATAGGTCGCACCATTCAATTATTGCCAAAGAATTGAAAAAATACATATATAGGTCGCACCCGAGTACAGTATAGGTCGCACCTACGTCAAAATGTGGACCGTGTTTAGCTCTGCTGCAAATGTCTCTTCCACAGGAGCGCACAGCAAGGCTTTAAAGAAGATTAACACTTAAAAACAATTAATTGTTTGATAAAAAATTATAGCAAATATGTGTCTGAGCTGAACTTTTCTTTAATAAATGAATAATTTTAGCAGGATATGGTAAATGGAGCTTATTTATATAGCACTTTCCAGCCTCCTATGAGGGGCCCCAAAGCGCTTTACAATACCAACCATCCACCCATTCATACACACATTCATACACCGGTAGAGGCCAATGGCGTAGGCAAGGGGGGTTCGGGGGGTTCGAACGAACCGCCTACTTTTAAAGGAGAAGTTGACCAAACCAAACTAACTTGCATGGATAGTTCAATGGAAATAGCGTTCGCCTTCCGTCCCAAACCTTATGGGTTTAATTCCCGCATGGTACAACGTTTTTTTTTTTATTCATTCCAGATTAAAAAAACAAGAAAACTATTTACAAAACAACAAGAAATAAAACAATACATGAAAGGAAGCAGAAGAAGAAAATAATCTTATCTGCCCCTTCTCAAACTAATTTTTTTTTTTCAAACACTCGATTCAAACAACTAATTTTATGTTTGTCTTTTATTGGATAAAAAAAGGAGTTAATATGCCTTTGGTTAACACATTCTTCTTTTTTTATCCAATAAAAGAGTGTTTGAAAAAAAAATTAGTTTGAGAAGGGGCAGATAAGATTATTTTCTTCTTCTGCTTCCTTTCATTTCATGTATTGTTTTATTTCTTGTTGTTTTGTAAATAGTTTTCTTGTGTTTTTTTAATCTGGAATGAATAAAAAAAAAAAAAAGTTGTACCATGCGGGAATTGAACCCATAAGGTTTGGGACGGAAGGCGAACGCTTTTTCCATTGACCTATCCAGGCATGTTAGTTTAACTCGGTCAACTTCTCATTTAAACGAACCGCCCCTCATAAAATTCTGGCTATGCCCATGGAGGCAGACTGCCATGCAAGGCGCTTTCCAGTCCTACCGGGAGCAACTCGGGGTGAAGTGTCCAAGGACACGTCGTTGTGTCCTTGGGCAAACACCATGGTTAGGTGTTTTTTAGGATAAACACTTAAAAATATTTATTGTTAGCTGACATTATCTTAAGAGTGTGTCTCAGTTTAATTTTTGTTAATAAATGATTACAAATCAGCTTATTTTATAAAAAGCCATATATAGGTCACACCTGAGTATAGGTCGCAAGCCATGAAAAAATGATAAAAAGGTGTGACCTATACTCTGAAAATAACGGTACTTCATCATAGGTCCATAGCACTGTTTTTGGAGCTTCCATACCAGAAACTAGCAAAAACAAGACACACTCACGTTGATCAGAGAGGAAATAGAGGTTCAGATGTAATTTGAAGTTTTGCTGGCCAGGTCATCCAGTGACATAGATCCACTGGCCAGTCAGTGACTGCTGTCTGCTTACATCAAAATCATCACCTCGGAGCAGTTCTCTTGGAACCATGAATAAGGTGGTCCCACAAACTGGGCTGAGTGGGGCTGGGTACTGGCAGTGGGCAGGCCCTTCACTGGTGCAGTGTGGTGCGGGACAGATGAGAGTAACAACAGTGGCAAAGTGCCAGTACATAGAGACAAACAAGACAAGCCATTTGCACTCTCCCCTAGGGACAAGTTAAAGTTGGCAGTTAGCCTGACATGTATGATTTTAGTCTGTGTGAAGAAACCAGAGAACCTGGAGAAAACCCACACATGCAATGTGTGGGTTTTGTGGGTTGTGTGGGACCTCAAGAACTTACAATTTACTTTTATTCAAATTTTCAGAGAGCCTGATCCTGGATTCTCAATTCTGAAGTAAAATAAAGATGAGACACCAATGTACGTACATGTAACTAAAAAGATAAAATAAAAGAATAAATAAACATTTCTTGTGGGAGGGTTCCCTGATATTCCCTGATATATGTTGGAATTGATAAAGACGGAATTTGTCAAGATACAAACTTGGTTTAAAATAAATAAATTATCATTAAATCTAGAGAAAACTAATTACATGATATTCGGTAATAAAAAGAAAACTGTTGATGTCCCACTCAAAATTGAGGATGTTGAGATTTGTAGAATGAGTGAGGTGAAGTTTTTGGGTGTTATCATTGATGACAAACTGACATGGAAACAACACATAAATTCTGTAAGAATAAAAATAGCTAAATCGATTGCAGTACTGTACAAAGTCAGAGACCTATTGAATGATAAAGCTCTGTATTTGTTGTATAACACAATCATTGTTCCACACTTAATCTATTGCATTGATGTTTGGGGGAATGCGTGTAAAACAATCACAAAACCTATTTTTGTATTACAGAAAAGAGCTGTAAGAATTATCACTAGAAAGCATTATCGTCATCCATCAAGTACATTATTTTATCAACTAAAGTTATTGAAGTTCCATGATTTGGTAGACTATAATATTTTATCAGTTATGTATAGAGCTCAAAATAATGCATTACCTTTAAATATCCAAATGCACTTTGTTAAAAGACAAAGTTGTTATAATCTTAAGGGGACAGAGTTGTTTGTAAAACCACAATTCAGAACCAGTTTGAAGGGACGTTCTACCTCAATCCAGGGAATTAGATTATGGAATGGCTTGGAGAATGTAGTTAAAAATGCCAAGTCAATGTTTACATTTAAAAAAATGATCAAAACAAATGTGTTAAAAAAATATATATGAAATAGCGTAATGTGTATTGTATCAATTAGAAAATTAGAAAGAGTTAGTCATTTTGTACTGTTGTTAATGTGTATTGTATCAATTAGAAAATTAGAAAGAGTTAGTCATTTTGTACTGTTGGTTGAAGATTATTATTGTTAAATCTGATTGTTGAAAAAGTTGGTTGAAGATTATTATTGTTTACATGGCTGATTATTGTTTAATCTGATTGTTGTAAGTAAGGGGCAGATATAATAAGATTTATTCTTCTTTCTGCTACCTTTCATTTTTTTACATTTTGTACACTATCATTTAATGAGATTGTCTTGTATTGTTTCTTCTGTAAAAAAATGAACAAATGTAATAAACATAAACATAAACATCATTGCTCTTTCCAAAAACATCAGGTTACTGTGTGACCCCAGTTTGAAACGTCTGTATGTTTGTACATATTTACCGGTACTTTCTCCAGTCGCTCATGATCAACTCTCATTTGTTCTTGTTGCAACAACCCAGGTTGCACAAAACACAATGTAAAATGTTTTGTGCTTTAGATAAGAATAAAGTCTGTTTGCTGATTTTACAAAACCACACTCCAGACTCTCGTAAACTAAGCAATAACAAAATCAAGGATGAAAAACACAAAGAGCGGCAAAAAAGTTTTAGTGCTGCAGACAGCGACAAGATTCCTTTCAAGTTGAGATTCAAGGTTAGTTTAGATATGACAGATCTTCATTTGGCCTCTTGAAGCAGATTTACAGGTACACAAAAAAATCTCATCCAGCACACACTATTTTATGGAAGCTTCCGTACTATGTCCCTTATTCTCAATGTTGCACAACTCAGTGCGGCAGCAGTCCAAGCAATTTTAGACTCAATTTGAAGTGAACTGCCAAGTGCAAAGCTTAGGAACCAGCAACCTATTTAAATTCATTCAACCTTTATTTAGTCAGGTAAATCTTATTGAGCCTCGAGGGCTCATTTACAAAAGCGACCTGCTTTACTTTCCCTTATACTACTAATACTTTCCCTTCCAAGTTTTGCGTACTAAAATTACATATGCAACAGATCCTCTCACCTGTCTCCACATCATCATCAACTCTGTTTCATATATTCTTCTTCTCTTCTCCTCCACTCATTATTCCTTGTGTTTATTTGTGCCTCATTGTGGTCTTCTAGAATTGTGGGTTAGGGTTTGTTTTGTTTCTCAATAAGTAACTTTTTTTCTTTTCTTTGATGTCCTCGTATTAAGTCTTCATTCCTGGGTCATAATCTCCTGGCAATGTGAAACCATTACATCTTACCAGGTCTGAAATAGCCTGTTTTTATGTTGTTGGTTTTTTTCTTTACATTTTAACAATTTGGCAAATCTAAAAAAAACTTTGTAATTAAAAATAAGGTTTCCAAAAATTCTCAGAAATAAATATTACAACCTCTCTGTATGCCCCAATTTCCATGTGAGAAATCACTGCATTAGTGCACTCACTGAGCATATTCATATCTTTGATGGCGGCAGAATAACTGAACAATCCTGAAAGGTTGCATGAACAAAGTATGATTGGTCTTACGTGTGGCTGTTCATGTGTATGACCCAGGTGAGGATGAGAAAGATGAAAACAGAGAAGATCAGGATGAGGACCCACATAGACTTTTCCTGAGGGATATCTGCAAGAAGCAATAAAACAAAACAAAACAAAACAGCGTCTGAATAATTGCCCAGTCATCTCTATGTTTTCCTCCTGTCAACAATTTCAAAAATAAGATTGCATTAAAATGCGCTTTCACATTTTAGCACAGGTAATTAAAATCCATTCATTCTACTAAGGATATGGTTAACTCAGGGGTGTCAAACGTACGGCCCGCGGGCCGGAACCAGCCCGCCAGGGGGTTTAGTCCGCCCGAGGATAAATCTGAATTATTAAAGAAAGGAATAAATGTTATTTTCTAAAAAATCTGCAGTTCCTATGTTGTCCGCTAGAGGCACTGTGGTTTAGTCAGTTCCCAAACACAGCGCCTCTAGGAATACATAGTTCCCATGTGACGTCACATCCGTCTTACTTCGGGGTGGACCCTCATTTTGAAAGTCAGAACAGGGGACAGCGCGGTCTAATGGATGTTCATTTTTCACGTTTTTTTTTTGTGTTAATTTCTAATTAATTGCAATGGTTACTTCGTGTTGTGTCAGTGGGTGTTCCAGTCGGGTAGACGTTTGGGCAACGCGCAGGTTTCACTTAATCAAAAAAAAAGTAAACGTGAAGGATTTATCTCATCGGAGAAGCTGACTGCAGAGCCCCTCCTCTCTCTCAGTCTGCTCTGAAGGATCTCAGGAGCTGCTCAGAAGACGTCGTCCTTTTGGCCGGTAAACAAAATATTCTACATAAATCATTTTGTGAAACTATGTCAGAACAATGTTAGAGTACAACTGTCTGTGTGTTAGAGCTGTTTTTTTTTTTTCATTATTTAGCAAACCGTCTTGCATGCTGTTAGCTTAGCATCTCGCTAACGCGACAATGGCCTCCTCACGGTCCACCGGGACCGGCGGGGAGACCGTCCCAGTTGGAGAAGGAGGACGGGAGCCAAGTCGTGCGGGCGACGCGTCGGCCCCATCGACGAATCCACGCCGTCCGACCTGAGCTCCCGCGAGCCTCGCTCCAGATGCTAACAACATGCTAACTTCCAACACGGTAAGACTCAAAGTGCTGGTTCTGGTCTGTGTTCAGCTTGGACTGTTTGTTGGCTGTGTGTTATTTTAGTTAAACCTTTTTTTAGCTGGTTAGATCTGATTGAGACAGTTTACACATCTTTTTTGGATTTAAAGCTGTGAAGCTCTGCGCTGTGAAGCCGGTGTGCGCTCGCTCCTTGTAATAATTAAATAATTAATGATATCGGAGTAACTACTTTGTGACAAGTTGTCTGATTCGTCTGCCATGATTTCTTTCTCAAACTCATTTAACTCCGACCACTGCCATTTTGCTATTGTTCCTTGGTGAAGCTGTGGTAGCTCGTGTTTTTGTCCGTATAATTTGCTCTGCTCGTTCGCCATCTTGCCTTTTCTGCCTTCAGATGTGGTGCGAAAACCGGTTTGCGCAATACTGGGGGCGTGTCTGGGAACTATGTATTAGAGGCGCTGTGTTTGAGTCAGTTCAATTGCTTTACTGTTGGAACGTGCAGTTGGGTACCCTCATCAGCGGAATGTCCTTGTCAAAAAAAAAAGTGGACACAGAATGTCGGATTTTTCAAGAAAAACGGACTTCTTCCTATATGTTCACGGAGGTGAATGGGAAACCCGTGTGCCTGCAGCAAGTTTCGGTGCTTAAGGAGTACGATCTGACCAAACGGCAGACTTATGACGTGTTGAGTTTGAGAACCCGTTGTTAAAAACAGCTGCCACTTAAGATTTCAAGTGTGTGCCATGGCCTTAATTTATTTGTTCAGAAATGCTTCCTAGATATGGAAAATGGATTTTTAATTCATTCATTTCTAAATTTTGATGGGTTTGATATACTGATTGTTGACTAAATGTTTTAAAATGTTGTGCAATCACTGTGATCAGTTTTTTTAATGTGTAATGCACTTAAATAAATGTTAAACTGAGTAAAAGTGTAAAAGGACAATAAATGTAATGTAAATATTTTTATAATTTATTTCTTCTTTGCACTAATACAAAGAAAAAAGTGGACTTACTGTTCGTTCTATGTAATTTTGGAATGAGTTTACTGGTCTGGCCCCCTTGAGATCAGATTAAGCTGTATGCGGCCCCCAGATCAAAATGAGTTTGACACCCCTGACTAGACATATGTAAAACACAAATGTAGAGTATGACAAGCATGGCTGTGTTTGTTGATTAAAAACAACAACAACACGGCATCTCTAAATATGATTCTTCTTTGCTTTGATGAACTGAAAATTATTAAATAATGAATTATGTCTATTTGGGATTAACCCATAAACAAAGACCACTCTGTTCTTTGACCATAATGTGACGTTGATACTGTAAAACTCTACACAAAGAAATCTTTCAGCATGGTTACTAAAATGTCAGATTTGTTATTAAATTAATGCATCTTGTCCTGCCTAATATGTGCTAAAAGCTGGTAGAGTTTTTTTGGACTCTATCATGGAGTGTCTCCTGACAAATTGTGATAGATTCTTTTTTTTTTTTTGAATACTACGTTCTTACCCGTTTGTGTCTATTCCTTTTTCCATATCTGATTGTGGCGGCGCGGTTTCATACTGCTGCGGCTTCGTGCACTCGCCCCTATCTAAGACGGATGTGCGTAATCAATTACGTTGTTTTGTGCCCCGGTGCAATGACAATGTCAATAAAGATATATTCTATTCTTCTATTCTTTCTATTCTATTTCCTTTTATGAATGTGACATAGCAATAGATCTCTTACAGTCAGGTACTTTGATGTAGGCCGAGTCGCTCCATTCACTCCAGAAGCCATGATCGGGCCTACAGCGCACCTGAACCAGGTATGCTCCACCTGAGCGAAGGCTGTAAAACGTGAACACTTTCTGTTGGCCGGCAGGGTGTTCCTGGAAGAAAACAAACAATCAAACACAACGAAGCTGACTCAAACATGCAAATGTTGGACGGTGTACAACTGGAGACTTTGTTTTTGTGAAGAAACAACACTAATGACAACAAATGTTCATTTTGCACATGTGAATGACAATTTCGCCAGCCAGGCCACTCCCTCACTCACCTCCCATTCATCTTCGCCTTCCAGCTTGGTTCGGAGCTTGTAGATGAGGGTGATCCAACCAGAGCGGGTGTCAGCTTTTTGTGGGGGCTCCCAGGATGCTCGAATGTAGGGCAAGTTTTTGTTCCAGGTAATATTCAACATTAACTTCTCTGGGGCGTTGGGCTGGACTGAGGGCAAAGAGAGAAAATGTGAATAACAGAAAGGGAAGACAAAAAAAAAAAAAGAACAAACAATGGACGTTTGAAGCAAAAAACACTATTGAGGAAAACTGAGCCTGTCTCTGTGTCCTCTGGTGTATTAGCAGATCAAAGGACACCTCCAGCGGAGGAACACCGTCAATGCAGTCGTGACCTCTGAAAAATTTGCTGACGTATGTGGGATGACATGGCTGAGATAAGTTGGGCTGTTTAGACTTTACATTGTCAGCTCAGAGACCTAATTAGCGATGTTGAAGTAAGACATGAAAGCTGATACTATGAAGGTCTGATATGCAGTTACTGTAGGAGACAAAGGGTAAGAGGCTCTTCTGTATAGACAAGCAGCCTCAAGGCCAAGGTGGATTCTTCAGTAGTTACACCACAATTTTCTGGCATTAGCAGCACAACTAGACGAGCCAGTCCTCTTTAATTATTTTAGTATATAATAGACAAGAAGGAAAGAGCTGGAAGTACTTAAAATTTTGTCTTAATGGTTCCTGTTTTAAATATTCTCTTTACAGGACTCTTAAAAAAAGCTTTTTTTTGTACCATTGGATCTTAAAGTCACTTAGTTTGATTTGCAATATTGATCTAATTATAATCCAAAATTGATGGGCTCTGTGTATTTCAAGACAGATCCCTCAAATTGTACAAATTAGAAAACAGCAATACTGTAATACTTGCACTGTACTAGGCCTGTGACGATAACAAATTTTGCTGGGTGATTAATAGTCAGAAATGATTGCGATAAACGATAATATTGTTTGAAATTTGACAATAATTAGTAATTACTGTCAAATTTAAGAATAAATGTTGGTTGGTTTATTTTGAGTGTAGTACCTTTTTTGACCACTGGACAGCAGTATAGGACTGTTTGAATTGAAGGATGGATTGTGAGGGAGCGAGTAGCGTGTCTCTTTAAGGAAAATGGGAGGGAGGCCCTTTGACAGTGACATGTGCACTCTTCGGATCTCAAAATGGCAAACACTCAGTGTGGTTTGAGCTCTTTAGCATAGCATTTTTCACCCAAAGCTTTTAATTAAAAAAAAAATTAAAAATCAGTAAACAAGTTTGCAGCTTCTTTTTGCAGAGAAAAACAAATTTTTACATGAAGGTACGGATTTAAACCGTGAATCTTGGAGCTTGGAGCTTGGAGCCCCTCCCTGGGCTGCCACCTTACCGTGGTGGAGGGGTTTGAGTGTCCCAATGATCCTAGGAGCTATGCTGTCAGGGGCTTTATGCCCCTAGTAGGGTCACCCAAGGCAGACAGGTCCTAGGTGAGGGACGAGACAAAGCGCAGCCCACAAGACCCCTTATGATGAGTAATATAAATGGAAACAATGTTCCCTCGCCCGGACGCGGGTCACCGGGGCCCCACTCTGGAGCCAGGCCCGGAGGAGGGGCACGTTGGCGAGCGCCTGGTGGCCGGGCTTTCACCCATGGAGCTCGGCCGGGCACAGCCCGAAGAGGAGACGTGGGTCCCCCTTCCCATAGGCTCACCACCTGTGGGAGGGGCCAAAGGGGTCGGGTGCATTGTGGAATGGGTGGTGGCCGAGGGCGGGGACCCTGGCGGTCTGATCCTCGGCTACAGAAGCTGGCCATTGGGACATGGAATGTCACCTCTCTGGTGGGGAAGGAGCCTGAGCTAGTGTGTGAGGTTGAGAGGTTCCGGCTAGAAATAGTCGGACTCACCTCAACGCATGGCTCTGGCTCTGGAACCAGTTTCCTTGAGAGGGGTTGGACACTCTTCCACTCTGGAGTTGCCCCTGGTGAGAGGCGCCGAGCAGGAGTGGGCATACTTGTTGCCCCCCATCTTGGTGCCTGTACGTTGGGGTTCACCCCGGTGAACGAGAGGGTAGCCTCCCTTCGCCTACGTGTGGGGGGACGGGCTCTGACTGTTGTTTGTGCCTATGCGCCGAACGGCAGCGCAGATTACCCACCCTTTTTGGAGTCCTTGGAGGGGGTATTGGAGGGTGCGCCTCCTGGGGACTCCCTTGTTCTGCTGGGGGACTTCAACGCTCACGTGGGCAATGACAGTGAGACCTGGAGGGGTGTGGTTGGGAGGAACGGCCCCCCTGATCTGAACCCGAGTGGTGTTCTGTTGTTGGACTTCTGTGCTCGTCATGGATTGTCCATAACGAACACCATGTTCAGGCATAAGGGTGTCCATATGTGCTCTTGGCACCAGGACACCCTAGGTCGTAGTTCAATGATCGACTTTGTTGTCGTCTCATCTGATCTGCGGCCGCATGTCCTGGACACTCGGGTGAAGAGAGGGGCGGAGCTGTCAACTGACCACTACCTGGTGGTGAGTTGGCTCCGATGGTGGGGGAGGATGCCGGTCAGACCTGGCAGACCCAAACGTATTGTGAGGGTCTGCTGGGAACGTCTGGCAGAGTCTCCCGTAAGACGGAGCTTTAACTCCCACCTCCGGGAGAGCTTTGAACACGTTCCGAGGGAGGCGGGGGACATTGAGCCCGAGTGGGCCATGTTTCGCGCCTCTATTGTCGAGGCAGCTTATCGGAGTTGTGGCCGCAAGGTTGTTGGTGCCTGTCGTGGTGGCAACCCTCGAACCCGGTGGTGGACACCGGCGGTGAGGGATGCTGTCAAGCTGAAGAAGGAGTCCTATTGGGCCTTTTTGGCCTGTGGGACCCCGGAAGCAGCAGATAGGTACCGGCAGTCCAAGCGGCATGCGGCTCGGGTGGTTGCTGAGGCAAAAACTCGGGCGTGGGAGGAGTTCGGAGAGGCCATGGAGAATGACTTCCGTACGGCTTCGAGGCGATTCTGGTCCACCATCCGGCGTCTCAGGGGGGGAAAGCGGTACGCGACCAACACCATTTATGGTGGGGATGGCGTGCTGTTGACCTCAACTCGGGATGTTGTGAGTCGGTGGGCGGAATACTTCGAAGACCTCCTCAATCCTACTGGCACGTCTTCCACTGAGGAAGCGGAGCCTGGGGACTTTGGATCGGGCTCTCCAATCTCTGGTGCGGAGGTCGCCGAGGTGGTTAAAAAGCTCCGCGGTGGCAAGGCTCCGGGGGTGGATGAGATTCGTCCTGAGTTCCTTAGGGCTCTGGATGTTGTGGGGTTGTGTTGGCTTACGCGACTCTGCAATATCGCGTGGACATCGGGGGCAGTTCCCTTGGATTGGCAGACTGGGGTGGTGGTTCCCCTATTCAAAAAGGGGGACCGTAGGGTGTGTTCCAACTATAGAGGGATCACACTCTTAAGCCTCCCTGGTAAGGTCTATTCAGGGGTTCTGGAGAGGAGGGTCCGTCGGATAGTCGAACCTCGGATTCAGGAGGAGCAGTGTGGTTTTCGTCCTGGTCGTGGAACACTAGACCAGCTCTACACCCTCAACAGGGTCCTGGAGGGTGCGTGGGAGTTTGCCCAACCAGTTTACATGTGCTTTGTAGACTTGGAAAAGGCATTCGACCGCGTCCCTCGGGGGGTTCTGTGGCGGGTACTCCGGGAGTATGGGGTACCAGGCCCATTGATATGGGCTGTTAGGTCCCTGTACGACCGGTGTCAGAGCTTGGTCCGCATTGCCGGCAGTAAGTCAGGCTCGTTTCCGGTGAGAGTTGGACTCCGCCAAGGTTGCCCTTTGTCACCGATTCTGTTTATAACTTTTATGGACAGAATTTCTAGGCGCAGCCAAGGTGTTGAGAGGATCCGTTTTGGTGGCCTTAGAATCGCTTCTCTGTTTTTTGCAGATGATGTGGTCCTATTGGCTTCATCAGCTCGTGATCTACAGCTTTCACTGGAGCGGTTTGCAGCTGAATGCGATGCGGCCGGGATGAGGATCAGTTCCTCCAAATCCGAGGCCATGGTCTTGAGCCGGAAAAGGGTAGCGTGCCCTCTCCGGGTCGGGGAGGAGGTCCTGCCCCAAGTGGAGGAGTTTAAGTATCTCGGGATCTTGTTCACGAATGAGGGAAAACTGGAGCGTGAGATCGATAGGCGGATAGGTGCAGCGTCCGCAGTGAAGCGGGCGCTGTACCGGTCTGTCGTGGTGAAGAGAGAGCTGAGTCAAAAGGCAAAGCTCTCAATTTACCGATCGATCTACGTTCCCACCCTCATCTATGGTCATGAGCTTTGGGTTATGACCGAAAGAACAAGATCTCGGATACAAGCGGCTGAAATGAGTTTTCTCCGCAGGGTGGCTGGACTCTCCCTTAGAGATAGGGTGAGAAGCTCAGTCATCCGGGAGGGACTCGGAGTAGAGCCGCTGCTTCTCCACATCGAGAGGAGCCAGTTGAGGTGGCTCGGGCATCTGGTTAGGATGCCTCCTGGACGCCTCCCTGGTGAGGTGTTCCGGGCATGTCCCACCGGGAGGAGACCCAGAGGAAGACCCAGGATACGCTGGAGGGACTATGTTTCTCGGCTGGCCTGGGAACGCCTTGGGATTCCCCCAGAGGAGCTGCTCCAAGTGGCTGGGGAGAGGGAAGTCTGGGCCTCCCTACTTAGGCTGCTACCCCCGCGACCCGACCCCGGATAAGCGGAAGAAAATGGATGGATGGATGGATCTTGGAGCTTCGACAAGACGGAGATGTTTTCCTGAGGTCGGCCAGTTAGCTTAACTCGTAGCTTAGCTTCTCAGTTTAGTTGCTTTTTTCGATCCAAAACCCCAATTTTGGATGGTTAAAATGGATTTTAAAGAAAAAAGAGAAAGGGAGGGGTCAGTGAAGAACACCGGAGTTGAGCCTTTTGTCATCCAGTGTCTACAAGAGAGACATGAAGAAACGATAAAGCCAATAAATGAAAATTAGGTCGATAATTTTCATTTATAATGCGATTAATTGATTTATTGTTTATTGTGACAGACGTGCACAGTACTCTAATAAGTGTTTGACAGCAGACCAATCTCATGTTATATTCTTCTGCTTTTCATCGTTTGTTCTATAGACAATACTTCATCGTCGGTTGTTTTTAATTCCATTTATATCAACTTGTTTCATGAACTGTAACATAGTAACATTGATAAAAAGGCAACCTTCAGTCAGCAGATACGGTTGGGAGGAAGCAGGGAAGTAAAACTTCAGCAGAATAACCTGCTGTGGTACAAAACACACAGTTGGGCCAAGTGTCCTTTACCTATGTAGACAACGTCGATGTCGACCGGGTCGGAAAATGTGCTTCCCCGAGCGTTGGTGGCCACAACGGTGATGTTGTAGTTGACCCAAATGGACGTGTCATTCTTGTTGAAGAAGCAGGAATTCTTTCCAGCCGTGTGATAATCGGGACACTCGTGCACAGTGTCAGAACTGTAAAAAGAGGAAGTAGGACAGCTTGTAAATCTCCGTGTTTGTTACATTGGAAGGACATTCTGTATTCTTCATGCTACAATTTTTGAAACTGTGTGTGATTGAATGAGAAAGATCGGAAAAAGAGAATGATTCAAAAATGAGCAAAGGACTTATTTTACTTCTGCACTGCAGGCAGAAATGGGGAACAAAACAATCGGAGTCATTAACTGCAACAAAAGAGATAGTTGGGATATTGTGATGAAAACACAACACCTGTGTAATTTTCTTCCTTTTTCCTAACCAGCTTATTTCTTCACTTCTCCTTGTCTATGATGTTACCTCGTCTTTAGCCCATTTTGTTTAAATTCAGGAGCACTTTCACTCTAGATGCATATAAATCATATGACATTGTATAATTCAGCTGTGGAGCGTGAAACAAACCCAAAGACAGAATGATACAATGAAAAAAAAGATTAAACCATAAAGTACATCCAAAGCACTGTACGTACGAGCAACAAAAACAAAAAAATATTGGTAATAAAAGTAATTGCACCGAACACCTAAGATTAAGAGATTCAGATTAACAAAAGACAAAAACAACTAAAGTTAATTTATCATAACAAGACCTTAAAAATAGTTTTGCTGGCATGATGCGTACTTAGCAACCACTGCAGGTATAAACTCCTTTAGACCTGGGTGGTTAAATAAAGCCGTCTTTGGGTGTTTGTTTAGGACAGACGGGGTCATGCCGTTGTTACTGTAGCAGCAGTTGGTACTTATTTGGCGAGGAGGTGTGGGGGACCTGTCCAGTTATTCCCTCATGAAACATTAAGAGATAGTGAGACCTTCTACGTGTTTTCCTTTCATCTGGCTGGTAAATTCTGTTAAACCAAAGAAACAATGACAGTTTAAAATATGTTGCAGAGAAAAGTAAAATCCTTGAGTAAAAAAAAGTGCCGTAATTAAATAAAACAAGCTCAAAATAAATACATTAAAACCAAACCCAGAGAAGTTTTTAGTGGTTTAATGTTTTTTTTCTACAGGCATGTATCTTGTATCTACTGGGTAAATCCCCATCCCATACAAGATAAGTACCAACTATGTACAAAGTAAATACAGTACCTGTACATACGAGGTAAA
>JBBPBX010002020.1:66592-94968 GCA_038048925.1 Garcialebias charrua | reverse complement strand
TTGTCGCACCAGTATCATTACTGACAATTTTGATATCAGAAAGTCACGGTGTAGATCATTGTAGACGAAGTGAAGTCATGAACAGATTAAAGGAACAAGGCTATTGGTCCCCATATCAGAGAGCAATGGTTGATGAAGTGTTAGACTTGTGTGACATTTTTGCAAAGAATAATGTCAGAAAAGGTATAAAGACACCTGTTGGACACATTCCTGTTCCAGAAGGACCATTTAAACATTTAGTCATAGACTATGTGGACATGATTAAGTCTGTCTAACACAAACGATACATGTTGGTTGTAATTGATCGTTTCACCAGATGGGTTGAAGCATTACCGTCAAAGGACATGAGTGCAGAAACAGTTGTGAAGTTTCTGGTAAGAGAAGTCATTCCACGGTTTGGGATACCTTCCGAAATAAGTTCGGATAATGGCCCGTCATTTGTTCAGAAGATTTTCAAAGGTATCTTGCAACAACTGCGAATTAAACAGCGCTTGGGAGCTGTCTATCACCCGCAAAGTCAGGGATTGGTTGAAAGGGTTAATCTGAGTTTGAAGTCTAAGATTAACAAAATCTGTGCTTCTACTAACCTTAACTGGATTGATGCCCTACCACTTGCACTTTTGTATTATCGCACGCAAGTTCACAGAATAACACACTTGTCACCGCATGAAATGCTAACAGGAAGAAAAATGCCAACACCACAATACAGAGGTCCCCATAAGGGACCTCCGCTTGAACAGCTGGAACTTGAATTAAAATCGTATGTTGATGAACTAACAACGATCCACAAAGCTATCTATTTACAGGAAAAGAAAAGAGAGCTTATTTTCAATCCAGATGCTGAGGGGGCAATGACTCCAGGTGACCAGGTCTACATTAAAGTCTTCCGCAGAAAGTGGCACGAACCGAGACTATTTGGTCCGTTCACCATTGTTCGTGCCACACCGACAGCAGTCCAGGTGGAAGGACGTTCGACTTGGTATCACCTCAGTCATTGCATCAAAGTTCCAGACAAAAACGAGGGCAGTGTTGTGAAGAAAATAAACATTGACAATGGCACCAGGACGAGAGCAGAAAACAAGTCTGATTACTGTTCTGTTCTGGATAATCCTAGGGGCATCCATGATGACAAGAATCCAACTGGAGGAGGTGAAGACACCGGTGAAACACGGCCAGGTCCTTCCAGACCAATCACCAGAGCGTTTGCAAAGGCTGCAGCCGAAACCAGGACGAAGACATCACCCGCAAGTTGAGTATGATACAACGAAAACAACCAACCACATTCTGGCATCCTTGCCAGCATTAAGTAATTCATTCATTCATTCAACCTTTATTTATACAGGCTAGCCTCGTTGAGTCACGGGGACTCATTTACAAGAGGGACCTGTCTCACTCACACCAAACAACCATCCACTCTCACACTCACACCTAGGGTCAATTTAGAGTCACCAATCAGCCTAACAAGCATGTTTTTTGGTCTGTGGGAGGAAACCGGAGTACCCGGAGGAAACCCACGCATGCACGGGGAGAACATGCAAACTCCACCCAGAAAGGCCCCGGACCGGGATTTGAACCGGCAACCTTCTCGCTGAGAGGCAGCAGCTCTACCAGTTGTGCCACTTGCATGTTCAAAAACACCACAACACACTACTAAATGTAAAATAAAACAACTGAAATTTAGAAAAAGAAGAAATGTAGACCGTAACGTAGAATGGATCCTGGAAACAACGCCCAAACCAGAAATAGCTGACATAATCCCAACTACAGTAGCCAAGACCACACCCGATGTGATAACAACAAAACCAAGAGATTTATTAACAACGGTCATGACAACAACAACAAAAGCTAACGAATTGCTAACCACGGTTGAAACAACAACTAAATTTACAACACCTAACATTGAATTAAATGATGACGAACCAACTATTCTAATTCAAGCTTTAAAGCTCCACTGACATCATCTTTTGACTTTCCATAAAATGGCACAACATATATATATATATATTAAGATTGACCCCTGATCGTTTCTGCTAAAAAAATGTTAAATTAATTAGAATTCCTCTCTAAAATAGTTTAAAATTAGCGCCGTTTTTTTAACACGATAAATAGGGATTTCACCGTCGCAGGATGATGACGTCATGACAAGGAGCGTCTCTACTGCGCCACTTGAAAACAATGGAGGAGCTACAAACTCGATCCGTCCAATTTAGCCATTTAAAAGTTAATAATTTAGCGGATTGTCTTCAGAGAAGCCAAAGTTATTTCCAGTAAACAGCAGGTTATAATGTTTTTCAGCTCCTGCTGGTTTTTGGAGACTTCCACTTCATGAGGTGAGCTGCTGTGTGTGGTTACATGAGCTGCATGTGGACGAGGCAGAGAACATGTACATCATCTCCACAGCACTGAAATGGTAATATATTAGTTAATGTTTCTAATAATTATTCAACATTATCATTTATTAGTTTGTGTACAAAACAATTTGCACAGGCTCCTGCAGCTGTTGATTATTTTGCTTCAATTTGTCAGCTTTGTTATTTAATCCAGTCAACATGTTTACAATATTTCATATTTATTTTTCTATTTAATTTGGACATCACTTGGTGTTATAGTGGTGTATCATTAAAATGATGGAAATACTGTACATGACATTAGTTTGACCCATTGTCTTAATATACAGTATACTGCATATAATATATACTGTGTGTGTCTGTGTGTTTTATCATCAATTCACAGAAATATCTTCACCTGAAGAGTGGACACAGGTGGCGGTTCTGTGAAGAAGCTGGAAGCACCTGTTGTGAGGCTGAGGAGTTCTGGCGTGGGTCACGGCCAAACAGTGACTCTGAGTTTACTGGCCTGTTGTTTTGTGTACTTGAATAAAGCGTTGGCTGAAGCAGAACGTCTGGTGCTTGAGTGACCGCGACAACGTTACACCAGAAATACTACAGAAATACTACAACTTGCCAGAGCATTGACATGAAAATGAATCAATGAAAATATAAATTTAATATTTTTTCTGACAGTTCAAATGAACATATTGTTTGAAAAAAAAGGATAACAATGAACCAAGTGTTTATGTAGTTATGTGTAAATAAAGTTACAGTAGTACACTATATTATCTGTTA
This sequence comes from Garcialebias charrua, assembly GCA_038048925.1. NCBI lineage: Eukaryota > Metazoa > Chordata > Actinopteri > Cyprinodontiformes > Rivulidae > Garcialebias > Garcialebias charrua. The sequence continues at coordinate 91,843 of JBBPBX010002020.1, read as the reverse complement.
GTGTTGAGTTATTCTTTGTGAGAATATTTGTGTATCTGTTTTAATTTCATTCGTTCATCTACAACTCACAGAAAGTACTTTAGTAAAAACAAAATTGGTGAATGTTAAAAAAACATTTTATTAAAGTAAAACCATCCCATATTATCAAATATATGAAAACCTATGGGGAAACATTAATATGAACAGATTATCAAAAAAAATAGAGTTTAAAATATATCAGCAAGTGGTGTTTGACTTCATCAGCTCCTTAAAAATGACACTTTACAGCTGTAAATCTGCAAAATCAGAACTTCTTCAGACTCCAACACCCTCCTCGTCCACCCCTCGTTGATGTCCAGGTGTTGTAGGTCTGGATGCAGAGGACATCTGTCTAGTTTCTATTCAAGGTTTGTTCTCCACCACCTGGGTGCACTCTTCAGGTGAAGATATTTCTGTGAATTGATGATGAAACACACAGACACACACAGTATATATTATATGCAGTATACTGTATATTAAGACAATGGGTCAAACTAATGTCATGTACAGTATTTCCATCATTTTAATGATACACCACTATAACACCAAGTGATGTCCAAATTAAATAGAAAAATAAATATGAAATATTGTAAACATGTTGACTGGATTAAATAACAAAGCTGACAAATTGAAGCAAAATAATCAACAGCTGCAGGAGCCTGTGCAAATTGTTTTGTACACAAACTAATAAATGATAATGTTGAATAATTATTAGAAACATTAACTAATATATTACCATTTCAGTGCTGTGGAGATGATGTACATGTTCTCTGCCTCGTCCACATGCAGCTCATGTAACCACACACAGCAGCTCACCTCATGAAGTGGAAGTCTCCAAAAACCAGCAGGAGCTGAAAAACATTATAACCTGCTGTTTACTGGAAATAACTTTGGCTTCTCTGAAGACAATCCGCTAAATTATTAACTTTTAAATGGCTAAATTGGACGGATCGAGTTTGTAGCTCCTCCATTGTTTTCAAGTGGCGCAGTAGAGACGCTCCTTGTCATGACGTCATCATCCTGCGACGGTGAAATCCCTATTTATCGTGTTAAAAAAACGGCGCTAATTTTAAACTATTTTAGAGAGGAATTCTAATTAATTTAACATTGTTTTAGCAGAAACGATCAGGGGTCAATCTTAATATATATATATGTTGTGCCATTTTATGGAAAGTTAAAAGATGATGTCAGTGGAGCTTTAACTACCACTGTGAAGCCTAAAGTGGAGCAGACAACCCCAAATCCCAAAGCTTTAGAGACAACTACGAAAACTGTTGATCCAACGTGTACAACAGCTCAAAATATTGAAACAACTAAACAAACCACAGAAGTTTTAACTACTTTAAGTGACTACCCTTATGACATTTCTGATCCTCATAAGGGAGGATTGGATTTGATTAGAGGAACCAATTTTAAAAACAATGTTAAACCTCTGTTTAAACCATTTGTACAAATATCTGAAATTAATCCTGGTGTTGTCTCCCCTAGAGCGGGAGGGACAAGACCTGTTAGAGTTGTTTCCCCTAGAGCAGAAGAGACAAGACCTGTTAATGTTGTCTCCCCTAGAGCAGGAGGGACAAGACCTGTTAAAAGTGATGAACTTTGCGAATTAGCCAATCAAAATACCTGGTATTTATGGGCACTGTATACTTCAAAGGAATTGACTTCAAATGAATGCATTATATGCACTAAAGCTCCTGGTTCATTACCAATAGTAATTCCAGAAAAATACAATTCACAACAATGTGCCAAAGAACAAAGAGAAAAATGTAAAGAAAATAAACAACGAAGCAACATCAAAACAAGTATACCAATGTTTTTCAAACTTCCAATGTGTGGAATAAAATGTAGGCTTCTATATGGAGCACAGAGAATTCATAACTATCTGGATATCTATAGTGGATAGAAGATCCAAGAAAAATGTGCTGAGTTTTCAATTAAAACTGACCATAATGGACCACCAACAAGATATAAAATAGATTATGATGCTGAATATGAATGTTTTACAAGTGGAGGATTCACAGACGCTCAATAATAATAATAATAATACTGTCCTTTTTTGACATCTGTGTATGTTTCCCATACACAGACGAAATTTGTCTCTGCATTTAACCCAACCACCACCAACAAATGGTGCAGTGAGCAGCCATAGAAAGCACCCGGGGAGCTGGAGAATTAGGTGTGCACTCATAGACACCCCAAGGTGTGTAGTGGCCAGGGCGCGAACCCGCGTCCTTCGGGATCAAGGAATCAATGTAGGAAATACGACAGTGAAATGTAATGTGACCTGGGTTTTTTCTTGGTTTCCACATGCAAAAATGACACCAATCTTTTTCAATACACCTGTTTGGTATGAAAACCCAGAACCTCTAAGTCAAGAATGTGAAAACATAACCATGACAATTCCAACAATGTATCTATTCGGTGACCAAACCTTTCCTATTGCTGATAATTATTGGATGTGTGGAGAAGATGTTTTGCTGAATATTTTACCACCAAGATGGGTTGGATTGTGTGCAATGGTTCGAATGAAAGTGCCAGTGACAATGTTGCATGACCGAGTGAATGAGTTAATTAAATTGGACACAAATGAATATAGGAAGAGAAATAAAAGACATGATGTTTTGGATAAAAATGTATATTTAAACACAATAGGTCAACCCAAAGGAATTCCATATGAGTTCAAAGCAAGGGATGAGATTAAAGCAGGGGTAGAATCTATCCTGCCATGGATAACAGTTAATAAAAATGTTGAATGGATTAATTATATTTATTATAACCAACAGCGAATTCTTAATTACACCACTGAAGCTCTTGGAATGATTGGAGAACAATTACATGAAACAAGTAGAATGACAATGCAAAATAGACAAGCGTTAGATTGGTTATTAGCAGCTAAAGGCGGAGTTTGCAATTTTTAAAGATGAATGTTGCACGTACATTCCTGACAATACTATGCCAGACGGAATATTCTCCGAGGCTATGAACAGAATCAAAAAATTAAAAGAAGAGCTTAGTACCAATGCTGGCAAAGATGACTGGTCGTGGAATGGTTTTAATCTAAATTTAGGTGAAGGGTTAATCTTGATATTAAAGATAGGAATTAGTACAATCTTAGTACTAATTATAATTTCTTTTCTGACATGTAGTATCCTGCCGGCTGGGAAGCGGTGGTGGACTCGTAAAATGATGACTCAATTGGACCTTGTTGCTACAAACCAATTCGTCCAGCTTCAAATGGCCTCAGAGGACATGTCTCCCCACATCCCACTGAACTGACGGAGAAACTCTACAGGCCAAAGGAGGTGGAGGGGGCTTAAGGGCCACTGGAGATCTGGTAATAAAGTGAGAAGTGACATGTTCTTCGAAGAAAAGCCCTCCTCCAGAATTCTGTCTTGCCCCCAACGAACACTATTTCCTTTTGAATGTTGCAATAAAAGAAGAAATTCATTGAACTGAACTGAACTTGGTTTAAGACATTACAGTATATCCTTTCATTCCTACCTTTTTCTTCTTTTCGAATATATTCATTTATAACAGGTATCAACGTGGACTTTTGATGCAGGACTTTTATATTCAATCAACGGCCGAAGCATTTAATCAATTTTATTATTTTAGCACCATGGAGCATTTATCTGTGTTTATTGTTTTATCATTTATTCTTGTATGCTTATTTTTGCATATCATTTATTCTTTATGCATTTATGATTGTATTATTGTTTTAGCATTTATTCTTGTACATTTATTTTTGAATGTCATTTATCCTTTATGATTGTATTCTCTTTCAGGTTTTATTATGTTTCTTTTTCAGGTTTTAGCATTTATCTTATCAATTATTCATTCTTATTATCAATTATTTTATCATTCTAGTATAATGTCATGATAAGTTGTTTTTGCTAAGACTATATCCAATAATGGTTTTATCTTTCATATATTCATTTACCGTAGTTTCAAAGGTTTTATTATAGGGAGCGAGGTAAGAATTAGCTACAAGACCAAGAAAGGTCTCTAGCGGGTGGACGCTGCCATTCCTGGCCCATGGTGGGAGCTCTAGTGAGAGGGGGGTCCCAAGGAGAGATTTTTCCCGCTAACAAATACATCAAAGCCAGCACGGTTTTTCGGCTCCTTCGGGCATGGTAGCAACTGCCTCAATAGATAAAACTTAAGTTAGATAAGTTTATGATACTTTTCAATATAATCAATTCTAGTTTTTATGTTATCTTTTATTAACTTCACTATTATTATGCATGTAGCACTAGATAAGTAAAATTAGTTAGCCTTAGTTTGAGATTTATCTCAAAAAGGGAGGATTGTTGGTTTTGAACGTTGAACATGAAAGTCAGATACAACTAGGCACATTAGGTCAGATGAAGTTCAGGAAAACATCTGCTAAAGTTTCCTACAAAACAGAATCATTAATCTTTCCCTTCGTGCAAAGTCCTCATTACTGTAAACTCTCTCCCTTGTGCCGGGAAGCAGATGTTCCAGTCCATATACGGACTGGAAAACAGACTTCTTATTGACGTCATATTTGAGTATAAATATATGCAAGTGTCGGAATTGGAGAGAACTGTGGTTGTAATGTTCTGTGTTGAAGACGATTAAAAGACTCCCTCTTGACTGGCTAAAGATGAAGTCTTTCGTATCATTAATAACCTGAGAACCAAAGAGCATCAACACCTTCAGGGAACATGAGTTATGGTGCATAACTTTCAGTTCCCTTTCAGTCATGTTCTCTCGGTGCAACATTCTTGCTATGGGAACGTAATCCATTCACGCCCTTGAAATGCTCAGTAAAATGCATGCTAAGGAGAACGTCTGCCTCTGATCAGTAGGTATCCCAAGGTTACTTTCTACTGAATGTTACAAAGAACAGCCTGAGTGATGTCATCTGCAGTAACATCCAAACTGTAATGCCTTGCAAATGTATTCAAGGAGCTCCAATTCGCAGTAGTGCAGATGTCTGCAACTGGTATACCCTTGAACAGAGACCAGGAAGTGGCAAGGCCCCTAGTGGAATGAGCGTACACTCCAGAGGTTACCTGCTGACCTTTACTACTGTAGGCCCTTTTAATGGCCTCAGTCACCCAGTGTGAGAGGTGTTGTTTTGATAGGGCTCTCCCGGTAGCAGGTGCTGCAAAGCAGACAAACAGTTGATTTGTTCTTCTCCATTCGGCTGTTCTCTGCATGTAGGTGCGTAAAGCCCTCACTGGGCCGAGAGCCTGTAGCCTTTCCTTACCTTGGATCAGGACAGAGGCAGGTGGAAAAGAGGAAAGATCAAAGTCCAGACTCTTATAGTTTAGGGTCCAGACCTTGGGGGTGTATGCGGGATTAGGCTTCAGTGTGACCTTTGACCTGTCTGGAGCAAATCTGGTACACATTGGATGCACAGATAATGCGTGGAGGTCACCCATGCTTTTCGCCGAGCAAAGTGCCAGAAGTAAGGCCGTTTTATAAGATAGTATATCTATCGTAGTCTCACTCAATGGCTCGAATGGGGGGTCGCATAGAGCCCCCAAAACCAAACCGAGGTCCCAACCAGGAGTCAGGATCCTGCTGGGTGGTTTAGATCGAAGGACACCCTTCATAAATCTTATTATGATTGGGTGTGCTCCAGGTGTCCTGTTTCCCCAGCCTTCATGACAAGCAGAAATAGCTGAAAGGAAGACTTTAATCGTTGAATGAGAACGACCCTTTTCCAAGAGATCCTGAAGGAAGGTCAGGATTTGGACCAGGTTGCATGCATAAGAAACAATATTTCTTTCTGAGCACCAGGCCTAGAAGATACGCCATTTTTGGGCGTATAAAGATTGTATTGACCCTACGCGAGCATTCTGTATGGTCAATACCACGTTCTCGGGCAGGCCTGTCGCCATCAGCCTGTTTCTTTCAGCCAACAGACTGGGATTTCTGACAGTTTTTGGCCTGGGTGGCCGTAACGCCTTCTCTGGTGAACCAGAGGCCAACAGCCCCTGGTTGTCCACCAGGTTTGGAAGAGGGCAGCTTGTCCCTGAGTTGTCCTGTTCAGGGATAATAGAGGATGGGCACAACCTGTCATTTATATTAGACAGTTTTGGAGGAGAATTATTCTTATTCTCCTCCAAATTGTGGGGTTGCAGACCACGTAGGCGAGCAGACCTCCTATGCCAGACGCCAAGACTTGGCTGGAAGCGCGTCCCCCATTGACTTTACATGTAAACTGGACACTCCTGCTGCTCAAACGCTGCTTGGTGTGACTTACACCATTACCCTAGTCCTTCTAGAGGAGTGGCCTTGACCATTGGCCCTTGGCTTCGATGAAGCTCTGGTGCCAGGCAAACTGACCAGGTCCCGAATAAGTTTTAAAGACAGTTCTGGATCAGCACGTAGAGACAGGTCACGTGCTGCCTGACTGCTGCAAGAGTTCTGCATGTCCCTCATTAATAACAAAGGAGCATTCGCCACACATAAGTGTGGGGGGTTCCTTTCAGTCTTGGTGATAACGAAGACTTGTTTTTGTTTGCAGCCAGCTGAACACAGCTTCTTTGAAGGTGTGAAACTTTAGGTTGTATGAAGGAGCCTGAAACAGCCCCCCCGTTGAGAGACGTTGTCGACTCGGCTCCTTGAGCTGCGGCCATGTCACGTGCCCGTCTGTTTGGTGTATTGGCTGTCTTGCCTTTGATAATGGGGCGAGAGCCCAAACACGTGACCCTCCTCACCTGCCTTTGTAAGGGGCAAGGAGGGTGTTTACAGACGCCACTGTAGCCGTTTTCGCATTGGCCATTCCTCCCTGGCTCTCACAGCTTCTAACCCGGGTTCGGCGTCTTCGCATTTACCTTTTCCGCCCGGGATCCACCCTTGTTCTGGAACCATCTTCACCGTGGTTCTATCGGGCCGAGCCCTGACGGACCCAGTTTCACGTCATGTACTGCTCTCATTTGATTCGTTGTTTGCAGCAGGGGCGGGACTCATTCAAACAACCTCAGCGCGAGGGTTGAATTTCATTCATATTTAACTACAGAAACCCCTAAAACAATTGTTAACTGAATTAGTATTTCTGAGTTAAATTTTTGTTAATAACTGATCACAAATCAGCTTATGTTACAACGTAAATAACAACGAAGCGCGGACCCATTTCCGCCTTTCAGCGCGGCTTGAATGTCATTAAAATATAACTAATGTTGTCTAACTGTTGCGCGCAGCCAGGGTTTTAAAATATAACTAATAATCTCTAACTCCTTTGTGTAGCTAGAATGTCAAGAGCGGTGATTCCTTCATAAGCAACGTGAACTCCCAAAAAAACAATCCGCCGCCGTGGCTTACGGCGTTAATGCTGTTGTGTCTTAACCAGACGAAGCGGGTTCGCGTCCCACCTGGGACAATGTTTTTTTTTTACGTTTGTCTTTTATTGGAGTAAATAAAAAGGAGTTTTGTTAAGCATTTTACCAAACAAACTCCTTTTTATCTACCAAACAAACTCCTTTTTATTTACTCCAATAAAAGACAAACGTAAAAAAAAAACATTGTCCCAGGTGGGACGCGAACCCGCTTCGTCTGGTCAAGACACAACAGCATTAACGCCGTAAGCCACGGCGGCGGATTGTTTTTTTTAGGAGTTCACGTTGCTTATGAAGGAATCACCACTCTTGACATTCTAGATACGCAAAGGAGTTAGAGATTATTAGTTATATTTTAAAACCCTGGCTGCGCGCAACAGTTAGACAATATTAGTTATATTTTAATGACATTCAGGTCGCGCTGAAAGGCGGAAATGGGTGCGCGCTTCGTTGTTATTTACGTTGTAACATAAGCTGATTTGTGATCAGTTATTAACAAAAATTAAACTCAGAAACACTAATATATATATATCCAGCTAACAATTTTTTTTAGCGGAGTCTCCTCTCTTAAAACACGAACACTCCACCCACGTGAAGAGAGCACCCCACCCACTTCCAGAGAACTGCCCACCCACTTCAAGGCGGCTCTGCGGCAAATGCGTAATGAACGCGGGTGGCCCAGAGCCACCCAGGGGCGGCCCGGGGCATTGAGGGCTGGCCAATGCGAAAACGGCTTGTGTCTGCTCACCGCAGATGAAACAGGGGCAGCCTGCCGGGGTTTATTAATTATTCTAACATCCCGTGGGCCGTGAGGGGGAAGGGGGAGAAAAAAAACCTCCCTTTATGACGGCATGTAGGTCAGAAGAATCTGCCTTACTGGGAGAAGCTGTGTTGTTTTTTTTGCAATCAGTAAAACAGAGAATTGCTGTTTCATGATTTTATTTGTGCTTACGTGACATGACGTATATGATTTTAGCTCACTCACAGCAGAGAGGGCATGATTGGTGCATGCTGAGAACAAACCAGCTGTTTGTACTGTGTTACAAATAAAGTCTGGGTTTAGGCGGATCATTCCCGTTACCACGTGGGCGGGTGACGTGTAATATGAAAATGTGAGCCTGGTTCATCAGGCCCATTTCTGTCTGTCGTCGCGACTCGTCAAAGAGGCCCTGTGTTTGGACATTTGGCGAGGGACAAACCTGTTCTTGTTCCAGGCGTGCTCGTTACGAGGAGGGCCCGAAAGGGGTCTCTGCCTGGGCTCCTCCTCGTACGTTGACCGTTTTTGTGGTAGTGCACGCGACACCGAGTGGTGTCTGGGCTGGGCAGGTCTTCCCCCCGCATTTTCCCTTGGGAGGTGAAGCTTCTACGGGGATCCCCACCCGGAGAGCTTCTGCCTGTTTGCGTCCTTGGTCCAGTTTCATCTGAATCCGTTCCAAAGCTTTTCCAAACAGCCCTTCCGGCTGTATCGAGTGATGGAGAAAAGGCACCTTTTGTCCCTCGGGTAAGTCCGTCAGTGTCATCCAGAGATGGCGGGTCGCGATGACCACCTCCGCCATCCCTCTGCCCTGTGCAACCGCAGTCGTCCCCATCATTCGGAGCACGAAGTCAGTTGTTCTGCGGGCTTCCTCCAGCAATTCGGCAGCCACCTGCTTGTCCGTTGCCACTTGAAGCTGCTGCAGCTTTTCTGCCAGGTAGGCATGCATCAGCGCGGAAACGTTCATGGCGCGCGCCGCAAGTCCTTGAGCCCTGTAGCATTTCTCGAGGAGAGACGCCGAGGCCCGGCAGGTCCTGCTAGGAAGAGTTGGTTTTGCTCCTGAAGAGTTTGGGTCCAGGTGAGACGCCAGAGTGTCCTCTATTTGAGGCACATTAGCTAAACCCACCTCGTTCATTCCATCCACGTCGAGAAATTGTGAGAGGGGAAGGAGCATAGGGGCTCGTGGGTGAGTCCAGGTGCGTGTTAGTTCCGTGAGAAAGTCAGGGAACACAGGCATCCTCTGCCTCGTGGTAGCCTGCTGCTTTGAATAAAAGTAATTTCCCTCTAGCCTCGTAACCTGTTGGCGAGGTGGGGGTTTGGGCTAGGGCACCTGTAGTGCGTCCGCTGCTCTGTGGCATAGTTCAAACAGATCTGGGATGGAAGAGTCCGTGTCCGAGAGAGCGGGCAGGGGGGTCTGGGCGAGTGCGTCACCCTGATCCTCCACCTCTTCGTCCGCCTCCTCCATTGAAAATTTGCCCGAGGCCGAGATGGATAACTCGTCGTTGTTCATCATACCCCGGGTGTCGAATTCAACCGTCAGGTCCTCCATGTTGGCCAACGCGTCGGGGATGTCACCCCATTCGACCCGCATGCTGTCGTGTAGCGCCATACTCTCCAACTACATACTGTGGGGGTGAGAGGCTCCATGGTGTCTGCGTCCGCAGACGTGGCCGAGGTCCCCATGGCCTTGGCGACAATGTCGACCCGATGCCGCAGCACCGTATCCATCATGATGCTGCAGTGTGGGCAAGAGTCAGGTGCGTCCAGCGCAGTTTTTGCATGAAGCATTCCCAGGAAGACAGGACAGGCCTCGTGGGTGTCCGTCGCCGCGAGATAAAAACCATAGCCACTTAGGAAGGCGCGCGAGGTGGAACTAGCCGCAGCGGTGGTCTTCCTCTGAAGTTTCGCTTTCCGCTTTCCCTTCTCCGGGGCCATTCTGTCCGAGACGAGGCGAGCGAGACCTTCCAGAATTCTTCGTCTTCTTTCTTAAGATGTCTCCTCCGTCGTGTTGCTTTCGTTGGTCAGCCCACTAGCTTGACGTAGCGAGGTAGCCTCCTTTTTTTTATGGCGTAGTTAACGCCGTCGTGAAGCAATCTGTAGAGAGAGGAGAGAAAACTTCGGGGTTAGGTAGAAAAATGCTGGACTAGGGTCGCTAGTCCATCAGTACGCAGGAAATAATTCTCTGTGTGCTCTGTGTAGGTAGCGAGCTCACCTCGAATGAGCGATGAAGGCACCAGAGTTGTCCCGCGAAGAGGTAGTTCAGGTTTAAGTGAGGTGAAGGGCAAAAAAGAGGAAGATGGAGGGGTGCATGCCGCTTAAGTAACCAGAGGGCGGGGCCTCTGGTGCAATGGTGACGCCCCTAGCCGTAAAGACGTGAGTATATTCCTTCAGGTAATCGCGCGGGGCGCAATTCCCATAGCAAGTATGTTGCACCGAGAGAACATGACTGAAAGGGAACTACTAGGTCAGACTATGAACCGGAGTAGGACACACGAGTTCTGCCTGAGACAGTCAGATCTTGCGATGTCTTCTGTTGGGTAGACCAGTCTGCTCCAGAGTACGCGAGTGGGGTCGAAGGCCACCTCTCCTGCACTCAAACATGACAAGCAGCAGTTAGTCATCCCTTCCAGGCTCATGGCGCACGCGTAGGCCTGGAGGGCGTGTCTGCCAAACGAATGGGTCATGACGACGGTACGTCGTGGGCTCAAGCTTTAGTTCTTCTAAGGGCCGCTCTCCTTCGTGGGGGTGCTGTGATCGAACATTAACCCAGCACACGCGCACGTGCTGAGGGAGGAAGTGTCAACAATGCTACAGAAAGGAGTAATAAGTATTGTCCCAAAACACAAGCTACGCTCCGGTCATTGCAACAAGCACTTCCTGGTGCCCAAAAGAGATCAATCCCTGAGGCCGATCCTGGATCTCAGGACTCTGAACAAGAAAATAAGAACTTTCAAGTTCAAGATGTTCACACTACGGCAGGTCCTCCAGTCCGTGAGACCTGGAGACTACGCATGTACAGTGGATTTGAAAGACGCCTATTTCCATGTGGGCGTGCGGAGGAGAAACAGGAAATTCCTCCAGTTTGCCTTCATAGGGAAGGCTTATGAATTGAAAGCCTTACCCTTCGGTTTGAAGACTGCTCCTCGTATATTTACTAAATGTCTGGACGCAGCCCTGCCCCTCTTAGGAATCATGGAGTCAGGATTATGAACTACCTGGATGACCTCCTGGTTCTGTCCGGAAGCAGAATACAGGCCCATCCACACTCCTGCAGGGTGATCTCTCACCTGAAGTCTCTCGGTTTTGTCATAAACCTACGAAAGAGTGACCTGACCCCATCACGGATTACCGTATTTCTGGGAGTGCAGGTCGACACCATCCGGTACAGAGCATGGCTCTCAGAGGAACGTGTTTCCTTGATTTGCTGTTGCCTGGCAAAGTTTAAACTGAATCAGCGGGTCCCCCTGAAAACGTGCCGATGCCTCTTAGGCCTCTTGGCGGCAGCCATACCCTGTGTACCACACGCATTGCTGAAGATGCGGGCCTTGCAAATATGGCTAAACCAACAAACACGACCTGCCCCGCTTGGGCGAGCAGGAAAGTTTAGAATCGATTCAGAGTGCCTGAGGGCCCTGGAACCATGGAGAGACCTGTCTGTGTTCACGGAAGGGGTCCCGTTAGGTAGGGTGTCATCCTGTGTGGTCATCATGACGGACACCTCGAAAACAGGAGGGAGGGTAGTCTGCAGAAATCAGAATGCCCGAGGCCTCTGGAATGAGCAGGAAGCAAGATTGTACATCAACTTCCTGGAATTGTTGGCCGTATTCCTGTCAGTAAAATACTTCTTTGGTAAAGGTCTGATTGCGGGACAGCACGTCCTGGTGAAGTCAGATAACAAAACCACGGTGTCTTTCATTAACAGGGAAAGGGGGACGAGATCCCAAGCCTTCCTCAGCCTGACACAGAGGATGCTCACATGGTACGCTCCAAGATTATCGTCGCTCAGGGCGACTCATGTTCCGGGTGAACTGAATTACGGAGCGGATGCCCTCTCAAGAGGGCCTCTTTTGGCATGCTTGGTCAGCAGGGGTGCTGTATTATGCTTTTCCACCTGTCCCTCTGATTCAGGTGACATTGGAACGTACATGTAAGGGGGCCCTCTCCCTGATAATGATAGCCCCCAGGTGGCCACATAAACTGTGGTTCCCGGAATTGATCTCAATGTTGTCAGGGATACCATGGCAGTTGCCTTCTTACAGAGACCTGCTGACTCAGGCACTCTCACACTGGGTGACTGAGGCCATAAAAAGGGTGTACAGTAGCAAAGGTCAACAGGTGCCCTCTGGAGTGCGTGCCCACTCCACTTGGGGCCTGGCCACCTCGTGGTCATTTTTCAAGGGTGTACCAGTGGCAGACATCTGTGCGGCTGCGAACTGGAGCTCTACAAATATGTTTGCAAAGCATTACTGTTTGGACCTTACTGCGTGTGATGTCACTCAGGCTGTCCTTTCTAACACACAGTAGAAAGCGGCCTTGAGATGCCTATTGAATAAAGGCGGACGTTCACACTAGGATGCATTTTACTGAGCATTTCAAGAGCGTGAGTGAATTACGTTCCCATAGCATTTATGTTGCACCGAGTGACTGACTGATAAGGGAACTGAAAGTTATGCACCATAACTCATGTTCCCTGAAGGAAGGGAACGAGGTGCAACATACTTGTTCCTTTTCAATGCTGAAAGCTCGGTGAAGTGCATTTTGGAGGAAGTAGGATGAGCGTCAGCACCTTAAATACCCAGAGGGCGGGGTCTCTGGCGTGACGGTGACGCCCCTGCCGTAAAGGCGTGATTGTATTCCTTCAGGTAATTGCGCGGAGCGCAATTTCCCATAACATTTATGTTGCACCTCGTTCCCTTCCTTCAGGGAACATGAGTTATGGTGCATAACTTTCAGATTTGTTTCTATGCAAGATGTCTCTATTGTTCCAAATATAATATATGTGTGGAGAGAAATTATGTTTGTAAATCAATGACTAAGAGAGAAGCATTTGTTTATGAAAACTGGATAGTTTTGAGGGGACTTTTTCAACATTATACATTAATTGCAAAACAGAAAGTAATTTAGGCCTCCTAATTTAGAGAAAATAAAGTTTGGTATGAAGTTCCAAACTGAAGATGGGTTCCTGATAAACTGTTTCAGCCAATTTATTTTAAATGTGTTAGTTAAGGTGTAAAAGTCCAAAAAGTTGAGGCCACCCTTATCGTAAGAGTTTATAATTACAGATTTTTTAATATACTGTAGTGTTTTTTGTTCTTCCAAATGAAGTTAAACAGCATCTTGTCAATATCTTTAGAGACATTTTTATTTACACCAAGAGATAGGGCAGCATATGTAAGGCGGGATAGTCCCTCAGCTTTGATTAGCAGAATTCTTCCTCTCAATGATAAATCTCTTTGCACTTTTTTTAGACATATGTCTGTGGTTAACACAAACGACTTGTTTTCTTCATTCAGCCTTTTTTTTGGTCCAATCAGATGTGGCCTTCCAGACACGCCCATTTTCTATTGTCTAATCAGATGTGGGCCTCCCGACACACCCATTTTTCATTCATCCAATCAGATGTGGCCTGCAAGACACGCCCATTTTTCTATCGTCCAATCAGATGTGCCCCCCCCCCCGGATACGCCTCGTCCAATCAGACGTGGCCCCCCGGATATGCCTTCCAAATTTGTCTGCAGAGATACTAGCCTGGTTAAAACCACACCCTGTCCTTCACTTCGCTTCAGACTAGGGTCTGGCATTAGAAAACGATTTCTCCGTTCGATTTTTGAACGGACCAATCAGAGAACAGAAGGCGGAGTTTTGTTAGCTTAGCCTGGCGAGGTCCAGGCTATCAGATAAATTGCTCAGAAACCACTCGGTGGATATTTTTTCTGCCACCAGTGTGTAATTATATGGCTCTAATTTACTGACTGTTGGCCTAGATAAAACATTTGAGATAAAATTCGATTTTTTATCATTTATTTTCGTAGCGCACCCGAGGCTGTTTGGAAAATGTCAAACCGAAACTATTTAAATCCAGCAGATTTGACCATTTCGTGAATTGATTTAGGAACTGTTAAGCTCAGGAACACTTCTGATATAACGTCAGCTAAGAAATATATTTTTTATCAGCAGAGAAATAATAGTTTTTTACCTTGTTTTGATGAAAATTCCTTCGTGGCGGCAGCCATTTTGAATGACGACGTCAGTCGACATCGTTCAAAACTCCGCCTTCTGCTCTCTGATTGCTCAGGAACACTTCTGATATAACGTCAGCTAAGAAATATATTTTTCTCAGCAGAGAAATAATAGTTTTTTACCTTGTTTTATTGAAAATTCCTTCGTGGCGGCAGCCATTTTGAATGACGACGTCAGTCGACGTCGTTCAAAACTCCGCCTTCTGTTCTCTGATTGGTCCGAACAAAAATCTACCGGAGAAATCCTTGTGGATGGGGGAAGTCCCAGACTGTGAAGTGAAGGGAAATGAGAATTGAGCGGAGCTGTGCAGGAAGGCGAGGGCCAGGCTACAGAGATACCTACTTCCACAAGTTCTTTCTAAGTTTTGTTTGACTTTAAACTGGAACAGTTGTAATGTTGGCTGCACAGGTAGTCCTCGACTTATGACGTTGATCCGTTCCTACGCGGCGACGTGAACCGATTTTTGACGTAAGTGGAACTAACATCTAGTTTCTGTCCGTGAGGCTGACATATTGTCCAGTTTTAAGTTTAAGCAATGTATTTCCTTTTTGATAGGGTCAGCTTGGTTTCCTGAGCTATTCCTTAGTAATGCTGCTATACAGGTAGGCTTAAGACTGCTGGAGGACAAATTGATCCCATTTCCTCACTCTGCTGCTGTCTTTACTTGCACTACTTTACCTGATTTATATTTGTAATTATTTCTATCTTAACATTTTTGGGGTCATTTTTTTTCATAGAAAATACACCTGGGCATGTCATTTGTAATGAAAAGATCTGAAGATCTCGGCCTTGACCTCTCTAAATGGTTTTAAGAATCTGTTGGAATCCTGGCAAAAACCAATGCAGATATGTTCTTGTTCTTGATTTTATATTTTATATTGTTTATTGTTTAAGGTAATTGTATCATTGCTGTTCATCATTCTTTAGTTTGTAGCAGGTCACTTTTGAAAATGAGTCTACGAGGCTCAATGAGATTTACCTGACTAAATAAAGGTTGAATGAATGAATGAATTTGTTTCTCCTTACTGTCCTCTCAAACCCAGACGGTCAAAGCAGACAGCTGCTCGTACTGAGCCTTGTCCTGCTGGAGGTTTATTACTGTTACAATGGAGTTTTTCCTTTTCACTGTTGTCTTTGTACTTGCTCAGGATAGTAGACCGTGACAAAGTGAAGATTCAACGCAATCTGTTGGCTTCCTTAGATAGATAACTTTTAGTAAGTAGCTTTTAGAATGTGTGTCAATGCTTTTTGTACAGTGCCCTGAGACGACTTCTGTTGTGTCTTAGTACTATAGAAATAAACTGAATTGAAAACTGAATTGTATTGACTATTAGCTGCAAAAAATATGTTTATCTGTCATTCTTTGATACTTGTAAATGATACGACATTTGTGTGTTCATGTCTGGATAGTGACTATGTTGTTAGCTTTCAAAATTATATGATCCAAAATGAGGATGTATTGGAAGTCAAAATATTTTCACATCCTGCGTACAAAAGGACTAAAGAGGTAAAAAAGATTAGCTGAACAGGCTTGTTTCCCTCTCCCCAGTTATTTCCATCACTCTGCTGCCTTGTGATTAAATAAGACCTCGGAGACTCTTTTACTGAACATGGTAATTAGCCCTCTTCACAAGAAATGAAAGAAGAGGGGTTTTCTTTTTGGGGGTCAAACTGGAAGCACTATTCATCAGCATGCCCACTGTCATTTATCACCAAAAGAGGTTGCTTCCAAGAAAAGTGGATAAAAGGGTGAAGGGCTTCCCCACAGGGTTGCTTGAATCCTGCAATGCTGCTTGGATACTAGAAGTCACATTCATGGATGCAGGGAAGATTTAACCTGGGCACCAAAGAGCTAAATCATATCTGCAATTTTGCATTTGTTTCAATGGCTTTCAGGAAGAAATAAAAAGAGTTACAGCCTTACGTTTGGATTTTCTACTGAGAATAGGGAGAAATGGTCAATTAAAAAGGAGGCCCCATTGTCAGTATGAAGTATATGAAAATAGGTTAAAAGGTTAAAATACATTTGACACACCAAGTAAGAAAAACAATGTTGTATACTGTATAGTATAGAAATAATCCCAGTTTTACTACATATTACATTTACTTTACTGTCATCAAAGCACAGTTTATTAATCTTTTGTCTTTTTGATTTGCAGCAATAAAAATAAGTCCCATTTTCTCAGGGTGTCAAAGAGCATGCATGCTGTTTGCTTGCTGTCAGAAACAGCGGGTGGAGAATAACAGGCCGTGATCTCTCATCCCTCTTCTAGGATTTGTTGGTAAACTGTGTGTACAAAGCTTATTGCAGCATCTGCCGTTCAGTGAAATCAGAAACCTTCACAGCACCGAGTGGCCCCACCCCCCATCCCCACCCAAGGACTTCATCAGAAGGTGCAAAAAACAAGTTTAAAAAAAACCCTGAGAACTTCTGAATTTAACCTGTCTGTTTTGATCATTCACCATCATTAAAGGTGGGTAACCATGCAATTGCCTGTGTGGTCATTTTTCTGTTTGTCTATTGAAAAAAAAAAAACTCATGTAATGAAACGATTTCATTGAAACTCTCAAAAAGTAATCTTTGCATGGAGATCTACAAGTGATTATGCTGCAGAATGCAGAGTGTTTACAAATGCATGAGAAAGGTATGTTTTGAATGCTTATGGTGGCCAAGATAGGGTAGAGGCAGGGCAGCCAACACGAGACCTGAAAGTCCCAGGCTCCATCCCCAGTCATTGCACATATCGTTGTGTCTTTGAGCAGCACACCCTATCCCCAACTGCTCACTGGGCACCATCAATAGATGCCCACTGCACCACCTGGGGGTGGATAGGTTAAATATAGCCAATTTCACCATTGTATGGGAACATACAATGATGACATCACATAACACATTATTATTGACTAATAACTCCCTAAAGCTCCTTCCAAAGCCCTGAATTTAAGGTCTAAAGGTCATTTTATACTCTAACTCAAGTCAAGTAGTTGTAGTTGTTGCATTTTATTGTCGTTGTTTGTCACTTCTCTACACAAGGCTCTGTATTAACTTTTTCACTTAGGTATATGCGCAAAGTATTGTGCAATTGTTCAGAAGTTTGTGAGCATTTATGCAAAAAAAGTGCTTGGACTGCAATTGGTCATTTTGCTTCAACTCTATTCCAGAAGCTGGCTTTTTGCAAGAAAACAATATGGATAATTTTGAGGAATAATTTGCAGAGTAAAAATTATATCCATCTGTAGAATTTTTCCAGACACACATATAACAATTGTAACAATGGAGTGCGCAAAGGACATTGTGCACATAGGGGTCCATCTGCCAAAAAGTGTGGCATGATGCATACCACAGTGGGAGGGGTTTCCCAGGATCACTGTGCCATGTGTGTCATGGAGTATGGATAATGTGTGTGCCAAAATGAATGCCTCACAACCACATGACCGTGAGCCGATTTCTTGGATTTGAATGGCGTATAAAACACCCTTACGAGCTGAGAATGTGCATGCCACACTCAGCTGGAAAAGTGAACTGCAGTGGTTGTGCTTATAAACTACAATGACTGACTTGCTGGAAAGAAAACATATCTATGAATAGGAAAAGCAATTACTAAACATGGCCGTTCTCATTCTACCTCTGGTATACTATACTGTATGGCAGTACTGGCAGTTGTGGGAAAAGTCAAAGGCTGCTGCTCTTTCACATCTGTTCATGGTTTTCCAGTTGACTAACCAATGAAAAGAGTCAAAAAGTAGTTGTGAGCTTGTATTAATAGTTTTTATTTAAATAAGGGAAGTTTTTTTAATGCTGATAAATAGCATTTTTAAGAGATCCAGTGTTTCTGTCCAATAGGTCAATACTGCCTAATCCCACTTTATTTCCTGCATAATTTTTAAGAATACAGTACAACTAAGAAATGTTTTAGAGCTCAACATTTGTGAACTATGGCTTGTCTGTAGTTTTTTTAATTAATTAGATTATTGTTTTAAAGTAAAAAGAAACTTCAAATATGACTCAATTATTTTTCATTGGTTTGTTGCTTTAGGCCAACTATTGGTCTTAAGCCCTCAAGGCTAGTACTTGCTGTATAAAATATATGTGATTTCACACCCTGTGCTCTGCATTTCAAGGGGTTCGAGTTCAAGTTCAAGATATTTATTGTCATTTGTATCACAGGTGGAACGCAAGGTCCCAGTCACACCCCAAAATAGCAAAAATATAAAGTAAAAAAAGAAACAGTGAATAAAGTTATAAGATATAAACCAAGATATACTCTAAACGGACCTTAAATGAACACTAAACGATACGCTAAAAAATACGTTAAAAGATACGTTAAAAGATAAACTACAAAGTACAAGATCTAAGATGTACACTAAACACAGATAAGTTCTCACAACTCAATGAGAATAACCTGTATAAATAAAGGTTGCATGAATGAAAGAATAATGTAAAATAATATGGTATATTAATTAAACAGCAGCCCAAACATGAGTCTGTAATGAGTCTGGGTTAAAATCAGCATACAATTGTGTAAAATCTCAATAACTTGATTTATTGTAGGAAAGATAAAAAAATATCCATTGAGATGTTTTGTTGTCATATATTAATTCATATTTTGTGTATTAGTATAGGTTTTCTTTGGTTCATTTTGATTGCTAATATAGTATTACTGATTAAAGTTAAACACATTGTTTTATGACTCTTAAATAAATTGTGAGATATTTTGCTAACTGCAGACAATGTTGATTCCAAAAGTAAATGTAAAAAATGTAAGCAAACTTGCTTTGTGTAGTTCTCAGAGGAATTGAGAATGCTACAACCACCCTAAACATTAACTTATTTATGAATCTGGCTGTGTTGTGGCCATTTTTGTTTTTCCTGCGGTCAGGTGGCTTTAGTGGCCATCTTGAATTGGGTTTGCTCCAAAAATTAATCACTTGCAGCAGTAAATCTAATGCTTTCTGAGAGTTGTAACAAATTTCACTCAGTGGATCCAGATATTTTGCTAACAAACAGGCAGAGATGACTGCATTAATAATTAGCAAAAAATATAAATATTAAAAGAATACTAAAAAATGTAACTTTTAAAACCCAAAACTTGTGAACTTGGAGTTTCCTCCAGTTTATTTTTTTATTTTTTTATGTATTAGATTATTGTGAGGTAAATAGTGACTTAATTGCTCATTGAATTGTTTTCATTGGTTTTCTGCTTTATGATCATATTTTTTTTATTTCATTTTATTTATCAACCTTTTATTTAACCAGTTAAATTCCATTGAGATCACATATTGATTGTTGCTGTATATGTCCCCCCAAGCTCCAACAGCAAAGATAGAGGTGAGGCACTAAATGAACTATATCTGCACATCAGTGAGCAACAAACAGCCCACCCTGATGCTTTTCTCATCACGGCTGGTGATTTCAACCATGCAGATTTAAAGAGTGTTCTTCCAAAAACATACAGAAACATAAACTTTGCAACAAGAGGAAACAACACCCTGGACCAGGTTTACACCACCATGAAAAATTCCTACAGAGCCATCCCCCTCCCCCACATTGGTGCTTCTGACCATATCTGTGTTATGCTAAAGCCAGCATACAGGCCACTGGTGAAAGTCACAAAACCAGTCCGCAAGCAGATACGAGTGTGGCCAGAGGGGTCTTCAGAGGCACTCCAGGACTGTTTTGACACCACAGATTGGAGTATGTTCAAAGAAGCTGCTACCACAAACAACACCACATGTCTCCAGGAGTACTCAGACACTGTATGTTCATACATCACCAAGTGCATTGATGATGTAACCAACCTTAAAACCATCACTGTTCGGGCTAACCAGAAGCCATGGCTGACAGCTGAGGTTCACAGACTCATGAAAGCCAGGAATGCTGCCTTCAAAGCGGGAGATCAGGTGGGCCTGAGGGCAGCCAGAAACAACCTGGACCGGGGCATCAGAAAGGCAAAGAAGCAGTATTCTGGGAAAATAGCTCACCGTTTCAAGGACAGCAGGGATACACGCAGTCTGTGGCAGGGAATACAGACCATCACAAACTACAAACCACCCCCCCAGACCTGTGACAGCTCAGCCTCTGCGCTGAATGAACTGAATGAGTTCTTTGCTCGGTTCGAGGCAAGTAACAGCACACCAGCACATAAACTCCCCCCCTCTCCTGATGGCCAGGTGCTGACGCTGTCCTCAGACAGCGTAAGGCGATCATTCATCAAGATTAACGCCCGGAAGGCCTCTGGTCCTGACAACATACCTGGTCGTGTGCTGAAGGACTGTGCAGGGGAACTCGCAGCGGTCTTCACGGACATCTTTAACATCTCACTGAGCCAGGCCATCGTCCCCACCTGTTTCAAAGCCACCACCATCATCCCTGTCCCAAAGAAGGCAACGCCCGCATGCCTCAATGACTATCGCCCAGTAGCACTCACCCCCATCCTGATGAAGTGCTTTGAACGGCTAGTCATGAAAAGCATCACATCTGTCCTCCCTGACTCCCTGGATCCCTTCCAATTTGCATACCGACCTAATCGCTCAACCGACGATGCCATCTCCTCTGCCCTTCACACAGCTCTCACACATCTGGACACGAAGGACTCCTATGTTAGAATGTTGTTCATCGACTTCAGCTCGGCATTTAACACCATCATCCCCCAACAGCTCATCCTTAAACTGGACAGTCTGGGGCTGAACACCTCAATGTGTAACTGGCTGCTAGACTTCCTGACCGGGAGACCACAGACAGTACGGATCGGGAGTAACACATCTAGCACCATCACATTGAACACAGGGGCCCCACAAGGATGTGTGCTGAGCCCCCTTCTATTCACCCTGCTAACACATGACTGCACACCATCGTACAGCTCCAACCACTTCATCAAGTTTGCGGATGACACAACAGTGGTAGGTCTCATCAGCAACAACGATGAGACGGACTACAGGAACGAGGTGAGCCGCCTGGCCTTGTGGTGCGGACACAACAATCTCACTCTCAACGTGGAGAAGACAAAGGAGATTGTTGTGGACTTCAGGAAGAGGGATGCCCAACATCCTCCTCTGACCATCAACAGCACCGCAGTGGAGAGAGTGGACAGCACCAAGTTCCTGGGAGTGCACGTCTCAAAGGACCTGTCCTGGAGCAGGAACACTGCAGCACTGGCAAAGAAGGCTCACCAGCGTCTCTACTTTCTCCGCAAGCTGAAAAGGGCTGGAGCTTCAACCCCCATCATGAGCACCTTCTACAGAGGTGCCATAGAAAGTGTCCTGACCAGCTGCATCACTGTGTGGTTTGGTGCATGTACTGCATCCTGCCGCAAGAGCCTCCAGCGCATTGTGAGAGCAGCTGAGAAGATCGTGGGCACCTCCTTGCCCTCACTGCAGGACTTACACAGCAAACGCCTCACTCGGAAAGCCCACCGCATGGCAGGTGATCCCACACACCCACTACACAGCTGCTTCAGACTGCTGCCATCAGGAAGGAGACTGAGGAGTCTCCAGGCTCGAACCAGCAGACTGAGAGACAGCTCTGTTCATCAGGCAGTCAGAATGCTAAACACTCTGCCTGCTCTGCCTCCCCTCCCATTTGAACTGCCTTAACACTAAAACTTTCTCACATACTATCACTCAACACAAAGTTTTTAACACTAGACTCTGTGTCACCAAACGGGTTTTCACTAAACTCTCGGTCATGTGCTCATACAGTTTGCACTACTTCTCATACTTGCACTAATGTCTGTATTACATCACTGCCTATAATCATAATACTGTTTACATTCTCTGTTTACATTTATTAATACTGTTTACTTTTATTACTACTGCTTACATGTAATTACTACTGTTTACATTTATTTACACTACTCTAATATCTACACCACTGCTGGTACATATACAGTGTGCTCTGAACGGTCTTATTTAGGGATGCCCAATGTGCCTTACTGCATATGCCACTTTTTGCCTCTACAACAACATCAACTACTACCTCATACATATACTGTGTACATTGACTCATACGCTGCTTTGCCACTTTGCAAATGTCAATGCTAGAAACCTTTAGTTTATTTTAGTTATACTTTTTATACTCTTTTTTTATACCACTATGCAAAAAAAAAAAAAAAAAAAAAACAACTCAGGACAGTGTTAGTTTTACTATTTTTATGCTTATGTCTATTATTATATGTTTCAGTGTTTCAATGTTTAGATGTTTACTGTTGCACCGAGGGACTGAGAGAAACGCAATTTCGGTCCTGTGTATGTCCTGCACTGTACATATTGCAGATCTGACAATAAAGTTGACTTTGACTTTGACTTTGATATCTTTTTTGCAAAGGAACTCCTGCAGCAGCCACAAGAACTACAACATTTTTTGCAGTGGGCAATAAAAATACAGTACACTGTAGTCTATTCTCGGTGGGTGTGGCTAAGGTGAAGGATATTAATACAAAGACCTGTTGTGGATCCAGTTCTTCATCAAATAGGTGATATCTAGTACAGATCAGATGGTTAACATCAGGCTTTGAACAGCTTACAGTTTGAAGTTGGCACGTTTAAGTCTCTTGAAATCTCTAAATGCAAATGGCATACTGTATTTGGTCCAAGTTGGCAGACTTCCTGTCGTGTTTAGATTATACTTCCTGGATACTTTTAGTTTTACTTATTTATTTTTATTGATTTAGTAGAACATTGGCTGATAAATATGTGTAACTAGTTTCATAACTTTGTGAAAGCAAATGAAAGAGCGTTTATAAAATGTGTCACTCTTTGTTCTTGTCGTTTTCATGAAGGTGTTTGTGATTCTTGGCAATAACAACATTAGTAATTTTGTGTATTCCAGTTTTTGTATTAAAGCTGTTTAAAACATGCTTGTGTTGTGTTAAGGAGCAGGTGTGTGACTCCCCTGTGGTGATGTCTGTGCATTGGGGGGATGCATCACGAGATGTCGTCATTCATGCTGTTCTCTAATGAGTCCCTGTGGCTCGGACTGCAACCAGCAGTGCTGCAGACTAATGGCATCACCATGACAAAGACCAGTGCGCTGATCCAGTATGATAAAAGCATGGTAGAGATAAAAAGATTAGATCACACACTACACTTCATAGGAAGTGAAAGCTCTCATACACATACACACTTGTACAAAAAAGACAAGGTAACTAATAAATTATTACTATATTAGTATTGATGGAGCTAAAAAGGTTGCTTACCAGCAACAGACTCAGCAGCCCTACTTGTATAAATAAAAATGGTACAGTAAACCAAACCAATAGTACATTTAACTTACACAAAGGTTTTGCTGACACATCCTTACTGGGTCTAGTTGAGTAAGCTGATTTATCCAAACATGCCATTACATCCATGCTGTTTGGCTTCATGTTTTTAGAATTAATTAGAACCAACCAGTTACAGAATTAGCATTTATGCGCATAAGCATAGCATTTTATACCATAGATAAAAAATAAAAATAAAAATAATTTTCAATTAGGTCCATTGTTCGAAATTAGGCTGGTTTTTGACTTGACTGCAACAGGCTGTAAAAGTTTTTCTCCAAATGTTGGTACAAATGATTATTTGACAGAATTGTTTGTTTTCAATAAATAATGCCCATAAAGTCAGATCTGAGCACTCCAAACATAAAGATCCTGCTCTTATTGTCTCTTCCTCCTTGCCTCCTCGTCTCTTCTGAGTCTGATGTCTATTCAGTGTGTTCGATCATGTGTGCAGAGGGCCTCCAGTGCCCAGCACTTCTGTGGCCTGGCTGTTCAGACCAGGCACAATGGAGTCTGATTCCACAGCCCCCACTTTCCCCTTGTGGCCAAAAGAAGTCTCCCGGCAGGAGTGGAGCAGGACCACCTCAGTAGTCGAAAAACTCCACAGTCTGACATGAGTCATTAATTTAGCTCAGTTTCTTTTTGTTCTTATTGTGATTTTCTCTGACATGAACTTTATTTTGTAAACCTGGAAGCTTTGGATTGAGCGGCACCATCAGATTTTCAGATGCTGCAAAAATTATGATGTAGCAAACTACATGTTGGATCACTCTGACCTTTTACCTTAGAATGCACAACAGCTTTGGTTGTGCACTGAAATGGTAAAGACCTGAGCAAATTGTTATGATATTCAGAAGGTGCATTTGTCAATTTTCAGTTCAGTGGCCTCAGGATACGTCTCTGCTCTTTGTAGAGGATGTGGTGTTGGCGTCATTGTACCGTGATCTTCTGCTCTCACTGAAGCGAGAATCAGCACCTCCAAATCTGAGGCCATGACCCTCAACCAGAAAAGGTGTGGATTGCTTTATTCAGGTCGAGGGTGAGGTTCTGCCTCAAGTGGAGGAGTTCAAGTATCTCGTGGTTTTATTCACGAGTGAGGGAAGAATGGAGCGGGAGGTTGGCAGATGGATTGGTGCAGCATATGCAATATTGTGGATTCTGTGCTGGTCCATTGTGGTGAAGAGGAGCTGAGCTGTAAGGCAAAACTCTTTGTTTACTGATCAGTCTATGTTCTAACTTCCTACCCTCACTTATGGTCACGAGCTCTGGGTAGTGACCAAAAGAATGATTTTGTTGATACAGGTGTTTGAAATGAGTTTCCTCCGCAGGGTAGCTGGACTCTCCCTTAGAGATAGAGTGAGAAGTTTAGTTATCCAGGAGAGACTCGGAGTAGAACTGCTGCTCCTCCACAAAGAGAAGAGCCAGTTGAGGTGGTTCAGGCATCTGGTAAGGATGCTCCCTTGGAGGTGCTTCAAGCATGTCCGATTGTGAGGACACAATGGAGAGACCGTCTTTTGGTTGGCCTAGGAACGCCTTGGGGTCCTCCCAGAAGAGCTGGAAGAGGTGGCTGTGGACAGAGTTGTCTCAATCTGCTACCCCCGAGACCTGACTTCTGAACAAGCGGAAGATGATGGATGGATGAATATGTGTGTGTGTGTGTGTGTGT